>JAXQQM020087587.1:0-30288 GCA_034641835.2 Pinus albicaulis | reverse complement strand
TCAATTTTTTCCTCCAAATTGTTTATTTAAGAATGATTTAATACAGCTAAGCAGTTAGGAATGCTGGAGTTCCCTTGTCCTACTGTTTGTCTTAAACATTGTTCTTGAAAGTTATTTTCCTTATTTTCTTATTAAAGCTAGACTAGAAAAGTGATGGTTTGCCCTGTTTCTAGCTTCTATTCTCCAAAGGCAGATTCTGAAAGTTTCCCTTGGTGTTGACTGAAAGCAGACTAGGTTTAAAAGTACTTTATCTGATCTTAAGTTACACTTTGTTTTCTCTTATGTGTTTTCATACTTTCTGAAGGTAATTATGTGGATTACTGGATTGTTTGTCAATTAAGCTGCTTTAATACAAACTTTCCCAAGAGGTCAATGGTTAGCCCTGCACTTGGTTGGTTTTAACGATTTAACGAGAGGATTTTCTTGTTTCGGGTAGAAGCTTACGTCGCTGACAAGTATTATGGGTTTACCATCTCCATTTCTTTATTGTTTCCATTCTATCCAGTATAATCTCAATAATCATGATGTAGATGACTTGCCTTGAATCCTCTTGATGTTGTTGTTCAGTAAAAATACATTATGACTCCATAGCCCAATGGACTAAAAACCAACGTTATATCTATCTCTTTAGCCAAAGCTGTTCTATTCACTTGCAACTTCTCACCTTTGAAACTTTTTACACTTAGAACTTTCTCCTCAAAATAATAATCATGCTCAACCATCCAAAAAACAAACAAAACCCTTGGCCTTCATAACTAGCCTAATATCATAACCCCAAACTTCAAAGACAAATCCATCTTTGCACTTATTGGAGAGATCCCTCTCCGGATTCAGGAGGGCTAGATCCTAGAATCCCAAAGTGGTTGAAAAGATGTTGTTTCTGCAGTTTTAGTCTCACCAATCTGCTAAAATTACAGATTCCTAAAATTTCTGGTGACTCCGCTGGGGACATTAAGTGCATTTTATCTTACACACCCTTAGGCACTCAAAATACCCAAGATCTCTGGTTAGATTGGTATCCAATCAACATGGAGGTGGGCCATTAAACCTTTTACCTCCTTAGGAGTTAAAACATCTTCCACCTGGCGACTCCACACTCCACAATCCTGAGCAGACCTAAAGACTCCACTGGAGGAAGAACCTGAAAGATGGCCAGGCCTCATAGAAGGGTAGAACATATGGATTGGATCTAGTTTAAAGAATTCATTGTTTTTTTCTATCACTATGTTTTGTCCTGCTTTAAGCCTAATCAAGTGTACAAAGATGGGACCCACAGTGAGTATGGGAAAAAACTCAGACCTCAGTCTTCAGACCGTGAGCAGACCTGTACTCCTGTGAAAAATATGGTGGGACAAGAGCCTCGTGTTATATCTCCCACTTCTAAAGAAGTTTCAAATAGCCATGAACCTCCCCTCACTCTACCCACACCCACAAAGGTTATAGAAAGATATAATCCTCTGGTTTTACCCCTTATCTTCCAGCCGCTTCCTGCAGAACTTATAGAAAAGCTGCCCCTTTTTAATGAAGAAAATCCAAAAATCACTGCTAACCTGCATGTCCAAAAGCTTGAGGATGTACTTGAATTATATGAAATAGAAGAAGATGATGTGCGTATTAGAATGTTCGCCTTGTCATTACAAGGAGATTCAAAGAATTGGTTTAAAAGCCTTCCAGCTGCAAGCATCTTCAGCTTTCATCAATTTGCTCGAGTTTTCCTTAATAGATGGGCAGTCCCGGTAAATGTTTTCCTCATCCTAGAAGAATATCAGAATTTGAGAAGACAGCTGGCGTAGACAGTACAAGAGTTTTCAGCCAGGTTCAATCAGGTGTACAATGCGATACCTTCCGATGTCAAACCACCTTTGAGATGGGCTGTACTGCACTATCCTAGTTCTTTTGAACCCGAGGTGGAATTCTGTATAAGAGAAAGAGATCCTTCAAGCCTAGAGGAAATGCAGAGCATAGCAGTTACTGTCGAATACAACATAAAGTGCAGGGAGGAAGGATTCAAAGCAGCAAGGAAGGACCGAACAAAGCAGAAAGGGCAGATCTCTTTAGAAAGCAAGCTAGAAAGAACGATAGAGATAGCCAATACCTTGCTGAAAATAGAAGAGGAAGAATATTGGGTTGAAACTCGAAATAATGATTGGGAGAGACCTACACCTTGTCCTCAATAAAGACAAACCAGACCTCTGCAAGACACAAACCACATGCAAAGCATGTATGATAAACCAGAGTTTGAATCAGAAAATGAACTTGCAGACTATTTTGAAGAAAGACTTGCTGAGAGTCCTGAAGACTTGATGGGTGACAATGTTTATAATTATGATCTCTCTAATGTTGACCCGTCTGATGATTATTTTTTCCACAAGGAAACTAAGCTTGTAGGACCATCATCATTAGATTCAGGGGAGGAGGATCGTGACCATCAACTCCAAGACAATGATGAGCCAATGCAGGACATCTATGATACTGATGAAGAAAGCGTTGAAAACATGATAGCAGATGAAGATTCCTTGAAACTTCGCTCTGTTATATATCAAATCATCAGTAACAATTTCAAAGAAGATGGAAGCCAACAGCTTTTCAGCACAGAGGACAAGGAAGAAAGACATGAAGAAAATCTTGAGCAAGATGAATACCCAGAGCCTTCGCCTGAAAGGGTCAAGGTAATCAAAGCAACCCCTGCTCAAAAATATGTTAATTTTTTCACAGAGTTCAGTTCACTCCAGCAGAACCAGTAAGGGTCAGAAGAGGACATCCCTATCATATATGATGAGCCCTCCAGTTCAGGCTACAGTGTAGATGAGGGAGATATTCTTTCCCATAAACATCTCTGTCTTGATTCAGTGGAAGAAGAGGTATTCCTGGTTGATACTCATATGCCAAATACTCCCAGCCAGGAAAGAGAGGAGTGTGAGTACAAAGGCCACACTGCAGATGCAGTGATTGAAGCTGCCCAGGATACAGACAGCCTACCAGCCATGGCAGGCCTTAAAGAGCAAAGTTTAAATCATGTTCTGATTGATCCTGTGGCAGAATACATGGAGGCCCTGATTGGCTTAACCCCTCAAGTATTAATCCTATGCAAGAGCCAAATACATCAGAAATGGTCGCCACTGCTAATGGCCTTAGTTTTGAAAATCCACATGCAGAGCACCCTATGGTTGTCTCTGATGAGCAGTCAGTTCTTCTCCACTTTTTTACTATTGCTTGAATGGCTGCATTGGGATTATTGTATCACCTAGAAAATGTAAATACTCCATGTTTAGAATAGGTTAGATAGGAATGTCAATAAAGCTCAGTTTTGAGCATGTAGTTAGTTGTTGTTTTCTGCTTTGAAGAAAAATAAAAAATTCAAAAATACAAAAACAATGAAAAGAAAAAAAAAGAGGGCAGATTGTGAAAACAAGAAAGGTATAGCCCCATACCAAAAAAGAGAAACAAATTCTGAAAGTGTGCAAGCTTAAATGCCACTCCCACAAGACACACTTCTAGTTAGTCAAACAACCTAATCTTGACTAATTAGTTTTAAATTTTCTGCTGATAGGATAGTGAATTTGATTTTCCAAACTGTTTAATCTTGGCTTATCAGTAGATATAATAGGATAGAAATTAAAGGTTCAAACATGTTCAAAATCTGAACCAGAAAACAAAGTAGGAACAGCTCAAACAAAATTCAGAACAGAGCTGTTAAAAAGATGAAGGAAGAGTTTTCAATTTTCAGATCTTAAGCCTCCATTTTGATTTAATTTTCCGTAAAATAAATTTCTATGTGCAGCTTGTTTTTATGCCATAGATCACAACAAATCAAACAGTTTAAACTTGACTTGACTGTTTTTAAATTTACGTTTTAGAATTTAGAGAATTAAAATCTGTTGGACAGTTTAATCCCAACAGATAGTAGAATAGGTAGAGAAGCATTTGAACTCAACTGTTTAATCTGAGTTCAGGGAGAAATAAGGAGTAGAATTAGATTATTTTTATGCTTTCAAAAGAATAAAATGTTGTAAAGGAGTTTGCCAATCCAAGTGCACTCTAATGAAGAAAAATTTTTAGATCAGTAGGATTGGGTAGGTAGAAAGTTTGTATTAATGAAGATCCATTATTTTTATGGTTGCTAATATGTTTTCAGAGAAAGTAATCTCAGCAAAGGAAAAGTAGCCCAATGGATCAGGCACAGGTCAGCCTCCCAGAGAATGCAGGTCTGAAGTTCTTGATGCCTTCAAGAAGGCACCATCCCCAAGTGGAGCCACTGTTAGCCAACTATAAAATTTGTTATACCAAATGCTGGCTAAAAAAATTTTGAGCCTTCAAGGAACAAATTTCATTGCTAAAAATTTTTGGCTCTTGAAGACTCTTGAAGGCCTCATGCCTATCCTCTGTCCAAAACTTCACTGCTGTTCCCATTTTACACTTAGAAATCCTGCTGATTTCCAAGCCAGAATACTGTTGCAAGCACATTTTTCCCCCTTCCCTTCTTCCAAAACTAACCTCAGTTTTAATCCCTCCATCTCCCATGAAAAATCCCTCATTTTCATAATTTTTCCCTTTCCCCTTCATCAAAACCCCTTGACCAGGTTGAAAACTCCTTTTTTCGCCTTATCGGAACCCTCAGATTCTCTTAAAAACCATTGAAAATTCATAAAAATCATATTTTAATGTATTATAGACTTAAGCCCTCGGGCTAAGTCTTTAGCCCCTCCTCTTAAAAACCCCGATCACATTTTTCCCATATGCTCCACGACCCCGCAATCGGGCGCCAAGCCATTTTATAATTATTCCCGCCGAAGTTTAAAACCTTTGGTTATATATATAAAATCTCTGTTTATATTAATTTTCCGACGTTTTATTCTTTTATTAAATTTTCCGCCGATACAAGTTTTAAATCGTTCCGCACCATCGATTTGATCTAAAGATCGGACGGTGCGGAGTCCGTCTCTCGGTGGTCCCAACATTCCACTAACCCATCCCAAAAACCGCGCGGTTTTCATCGCACCGCCTTTGGGCGACGGTGGTTTTTTCCCGATCGCCAGCGATTCCACTCATCGATTGACACGTGGCCTGGCCACTGTTCACAAAATTGCCGTCCATCGTGCGTTAACGTTCGGACAAGGATGCCGCGCGATATCGCCGTACACCGTCCGATCTGAGGCCGCCCATCCGACGGCTATTGCTCACCGAAGTTACCCGACAGTTAACCAGGCTACGACACGTCATTCAATCAATCGCTGTCGTCGATCTGATCTGCAGATCGATGGTCCACATTTCATCGCCTTGTTTCGATCACCTAGTCAACGTTTTCCCGTTTTGACTTTTCGCCTCCGCTCCCGACCGTCGATCTCTGCACGATCGACGGCTCAGATTTAAACGTTTCTTCCGCCTTCCTTTTGATTCCTTCGATCAATCTTTACCGTTGGATGATGCCATCCAACTGCCATGCTTCCTCCACGTGTCCTCTGCAGCAGTAAACCTATATATGCAGGATTTTATAATATTTTTTTGTATTTTGCAGGGTTTAAATGGTTTTCTCGCCATTTTTGAAGAAAATATCAGAAAAACCATGAATCGGGCGCAGTCAGAGAGTATCAGCGACGAAGACCAAAATTTATCAGAATAGAGGATTAAAGGACAGATTTTGCGGGGATCACGGCTAAGAATGTTTATCAAAAGCCTAATCCCCGATTTAAAACATAATTTAAATAAAATCTAAAGTCTTTTATCGACAGGAAACCCTCCACCGCCGCAAATTGAGGCAAATTGATCCCTCTAGCTACCACGACGCCACTTGTGCCTCAAAGTATTCAATCAGGAGTTGAATTTATTGATCAGGATCAGATATTTGTCTTAGTGCAACCAGAAAGTTACTCCTACAAGGAAACTTAATGCAAAGAACATCTGCAGAGTTACTTCGACGTCACACGGAGCCTCAAAGGTCAACAAAAGCTCCCACCGTGCTTAATCTTTATGTAAATCATTTAATACAGAGGATATGTATGTAAGTTTCTTCATTGAGCCCCTCAAAGGCCAAGAAGCCATTAAGTCTATATTAATTGTAAATTGAGATCTTTTATTAGATCTCACCTCCTCATCCTTCTATATATACTTCTGCAGAAGATGAGTGAGGGGTCGGTTGCAGAAATTTCGAAATACATTTGAGCTTAAACCTCTGATTGTAAATAGTGTTCACTAGCCCTTGGAGCTCTGCTTGTGATAGATTAGTTAGGTTAAATAGTGAAGATGATTGCTGAACTGGAACATTGGACTTGAAGACTGTAACTGGCTTGACATCAATAACAAGTTGTTTCTTGGGATCCTGGTATATATTGCTGGTGAAGTGCCCCTTTCTTTGTTATTGTTTTTCCTTCTATGTATGTCATATTGTCTAATTTTCTCTGATAAAGAACAACATTTATAGAGTTAGGACCTACTGTATATCAGTAACCTTCTCTGATTGATAAGCTTTATCTCAATGTTTTCCTCCAAATTGTTTATTTAAGAATGATTTAATACAGCTAAGCAGTTAGGAATGTTGGAGTTCCCTCGTCCTACTGTTTGTCTTAAACATTGTTCTTGAAAGTTATTTTCCTTATTTTCTTATTAAATTTAGACTAGAAAAGTGATGGTTTTCCCTGTTTCTAGCTTCTATTCTCCAAAGGCAGATTCTGAAAGTTTCCCTTGGTGTTGACTGAAAGAAGACTAGGTTTAAAAGTACTTTATCTGATCTTAAGTTACACTTTGTTTCTCTTATGTGTTTTCATACTTTCTGAAGGTAATTATGTGGATTACTGGATTGTTTGTCAATTAAGCTGCTTTAATACAAACCTGCCCAAGAAGTAAATGGTTATCCCTGCACTTGGTTAGTTTTAAATAGTTACTTAAGAGGCTTTTCTTGTTTGGACTGACTATAAATCCTTTGTGAAATTATTATCAGTTTCCACCATCTCCAACACTTTATTGTTTCCATTCCATCATTATAATCTCAATAATCTTGTGATGTAGATGACATGCCCCTTGGATCACTCTTGATGTTGTTGTTCAATTAAAGCCCTGTTATGACTCCATAGCCCAATGGACTAAAAACCAACGTTATATCTATCTTTTAGCCATATTTGTTCTATCCAGTTGCAACTTCTCACCTTTGAAACTTTTTGCACTTAGAACTTTCTCCTCAAAACAATAATCATGCTCAATCATCCAAAAAACAAACAAAACCCTTGGCCTTCATAACTAGCCTAATATCATAACCCCAAACTTCAAAGACAAATCTATCTTTGCACTTATTGGAGAGATCCCTCTCCGAATTCAGGAGGGCTAGATCCTAGAATCCCAAAGTGGTTGAAACGATGTTGTTTCTGCAGTTTTAGTCTCACCAATCTGCTAAAATTACAGATTCCTAACACCCCCCTAGAGTAGTTTTGTAAACTGGGAAAGCACTCGTTATGAGGATGCTTCCCTTATTTTTGACGACCTTTGTATGTTTGGGCTAGCCAATGGGCCAGCGATACTATTTTTGTACTCAGATACACATATTTTTTGATATATATATATATATGAGAGATCTTTTTGCGGCTCAACATGGTGTGTTGTCTATTTCGGTTTATGTATTTTTTGTTATGCTGATGGATATCTATGTTTTTGGTTTTTTTTATGTATGATGGTTTATTCGTGGTGTATTCCAGTCTAGGATATTGTTAGCTATGCGATCAGCTGCTTGGTTTTGATTCCTTGATACATGTGAAAATGTAATGTAATCAAATTGTCTTCTTAATCTTTTGGCACGCAAATATTTTCTAAACAGAGTTCCATCTCTGGTTTCAAATGTTTGTTTTAACTGCGATACTACTAACTGGGAATCGAGGTAGACATGCATATGGAGGATGCCCTGATGGAGGGCCTCGCACATAAGTCCGATAATGGCATCATATTCTACCTGATTGTTGGTTACCGATTCGATGCACACACCGTTAGAACACTGTGGTGACCGGTCAGGGTGGTAGATGACCCAGGCGGCTACAGCTAAGTTTTGAGACCATTGCGATGCTCCATCAACAAATATGAAATAGGGTTCAAGTTGGTGATGCATGGTGGCACATAGGTCTTTGGGTCAAAAATATTTTGGTGTTGGGATTTTTGTGTACTCTAACCCTAGGGGATAAGGATTGTTGGGGCCCTTATGGGTAGAACTTCTTGAGGTAAAGGCCGTTGACGGGGTTAGTGAGGTAGGTCCCGTCTGGTTCCGCTAAGATGTATGCCCTCACTCAGAGACAATGTTTGATGATATAGGTTCCTTTCCACAAGGTTTCGAACTTTCCTGGCCCTAAGGCCTCTTTTGCGACATCATAGTGAAGGACTAACTCACCCTCAGAAAATGAGCGAGGGGTGATGTGGCAGTCGAATGATGCTTTCACCCTTTTCTTATGAGCCTCATTGTGTTGCAGCAATTGTCGCTGACTTTCGTCAACTAGCTCTAGTTGTACTAGGCGTTGTTCTAGAGGCTGGGTGTCATCAAGGAGTTCGATGGCGGCGTGCAAGTTTGGGATCTTGCGGAAATCAATGCAAAAGCGCAAGGTACCTTAGTCTTTTGCGACAGGAATAAAGTGGAAATCCTGGGACGAGGGGGTTGTTGGAATCCTATCTTGGGCGTGCGATGATACAAGTCATATTTTGTGAATTGTGTCACTAGCATGCTGTGAGGGAAGGATCTCGGTAATGGAGTCCCGTGTGAGCATAAGTTTGGGTTTCCCGCTAGGATAGTCAATTTCTGGTAGGTGGAATTTGTTCTTATCACAGAGTTGCCTGAATGCTTTAAGCAGTGGGCATACCTCTGGTGCGTGATATTGACCATTGCAAATGGTGCACGGTATCATTACGCTGACAGAGTAGATAGTTGTCCCTGATGTGGATGCTTGGGAAGGGTCGGTCGTAGAAGAGGTCGTCTTCTGCTTCCATTTTTTCATCGTAGGTTGAGACTTGTCTCCCTCTTTGGTGGATGGTTGACTTAATGCCGCTCTAGATGCTCTTAGCTTGGGGATTTGCGCGCACTTAAACGTATGATGAAAGTGTGAAAATTTCGGTAATAAGTATGTGTGATCTTCTCTTTATTGGAGAGAAGTTTCTGAGGGAGAGAAGAGACTATGTAGAGACCGTTTGCAAGGGGCTTGAGTTCTCTGCATTGGTTGACTCGGTGATCGTTCAAATCACATAGGCCGCATGTGATCCTAGGCTTGGCCTGGGGTACACGTGGTTGGTGTGCGGTCCTATCAGGCTTGACACACCATTGCGGTCGTGGGGATGTTGAACCGGTGATGTATCTTTTATGCCATTCCCAGAGATCGTCTGTTCTCTTTTCTACGACATTAATCATGTCGATAGGGGGACGGATCTGTGAGACATAAGTATAATGTCGGTCGTAATGATTACCCTGACATATCAGGAAAAATATCCGTGATATGGGGGTCCCATCGTGCTTGGTCTAAGGCCAGGCGTGGAACCAACATTAATGCAGCTAAGTCAGGGTAGTGGACGACTATATGGTCTGTCTTTTTGCATAATGCGCATGTGGGTGTGTTTTGTGAAGTGTCGTTGGGGGTAACTAAGGGTTCCCTGCTAGGCCGTTCTTCGGCTGACAAGAACATGATAGACCCGCTCATCTCCTCTGCTTGAGTCATTGAGCTGCCTGTGGACTCGGCATCCATATCGTCTTCTTGGGAAAAACGAACTATGGTTGAGCAGAGGCTAGCAAGGGCTAGCCGGAAGCAAGGTATGTAGTGACAATCTTCCAAAAGGTGATTGTTGGTGCATAACGGGCATGTGAATTGTGTTGCCCACAGCCCCACGTAGTAAAGCCTTTCGATTGGATACCATCTGTGAATGAGTTCCAATGCGGCACACTCTTTGAGGTAGTGGCCACGTTCGTCACGTAGCGTAAAACGTATAATGGGCATTACTGGTGATCGCTCTACAAATCTATGCTCCTCTTGTAAGTATCAGATGGTACACGGCTCATCATTGACGACCTGGATGGAGGGATCCTCTTGATAGGATCACTCGACCGCATGTAAGGCGTCCCTATATCATGGTATTTCTGGACAATGGTGGGTTTAATGCCCATAGGTGTCACAGAGAGCGCATGTGTGATTGGTACGCAACGGTTTGCCTGTACTTTTGGTGGCAAGTTCCTTTTTATAGGAACGCGGCGTCGAGGTGCCTGCTTCGGAGCCAAGGAGTGGTTTTAACTCGTCCAACTCCAGACATATGTGGGTAGGGTGTCCTATGACATCACATATAGCGCAGGCTGATGACTCCCTTTGCATGGTGGGGGTCACCGCTTTCTTTCCTCTCTTGGCGATTTTCTTGGTCATGGTAACCAATTTCGCAATGGAAACTTCCCTTGCGGGGGCGGTTTCGACCGTTTCTTGGGTAGGTTGGGGCTCCTCGGGACTGAGGGGCTTTAACCCAACTGCAATAACTTTGGTGGCTCCTGTTCCTGAAGGGGGAATGAGGTACCAAACTGGGAATGCCAACGATATGTTGGGTAACACTAGTGTTGCCAAAACCTACTAGCAGACAAAGCAGTTGGAGGGTAGAGGAAAGGGGTTTGGGAGGCGGCGTAGGCTAGAGAGGCTACCGTGGCCGATGCCTCGGTGTCGTTATTTCTTGAGTCCGTGTCCTTACTAACCTCGGTGCTTGATGTGGACATCATGCATACCGAGGCCCCTGTGGTATCAGGCGATACCTCAAGGATAATGGGAGGATCTCCTAGGAATGACCCTAGGACGGACGAAGATTTGAATTGGCCAGGACCATATTATCGATACCGTGAAAGACAATCTGCGGTTGTATCTACGTAGGGTAGAATTACATCCGTGTTGGTCAGGGGACACTTTTCACTATGCATCAGCTAGTCTACCGTAATGATTCGATCCTCGTGGGGGAACATCATGATGTAGAAGACGGAGGACGCTGTGGCAGACATGGCGTACATTTAACTCCGCCCAAGGAGTATATTGTAATCCAAGTGCACGTCCAAGACTTCGATGTCTATGTGGACCGTCTTGTCGGCTAAGCAGACTGGGAAATTTTGGAAGAGGCCGACGGGGTTCGAGGGATGACCATCGTATGCTCTGAGTGTGATGATGGAAGGTTTGAGTTCGGGGGCTCCTCACTTTTGCCATACATTATTTGACATGATGCATGTGGATGCACCCTCGTCAATGACACATTGGTGAATAGTGATATTCTGTACCGATACTGGTATTTGGAAGGCGACCATGGAAGGAATCCTAGGGGTGGCTTTGTCTAAGTCAAAAGCCATCATGCGCGTGTCGGCAGGGTCGATAGCTCCTAATGTGGAAAGTAGGGCTTTTCGTTGCTTTGGGCACGACTACAGTACTTCCAATGCGGACATAGCAGCAGGTGATTGAGCTAAGTCATCTACGATGTGGTAATTATGGGCCGCTTTAGAGTAGTTACCTGCTCGCCTATTAGGCCCTTTTACCATTTTTGGCAATGGTTCCAAAGGAATCTTTGGAATGGTTAAAGGTGCAGTCGGTGCACTCGTACTGCCCCCTGACGAACTGGTGTTTGGTGGGGTGTCGTAGCTGCGATTCTGAGTTTGGAAAAACATTTCTTCCCCAGCCATGTAAATTTTATGGTTGTTTTTCTCGGAATCGTCGGGGTTTGCTGCTGAGTGTCGATTGTTTCTTGATGGGGGAAGGGTTCTTGCATAACTGCAGTTTTATGGGAAGATCCTCCCTATCCTTGGTTACTTTGAATATTTTTAAGCTCAGGGAGTTCGGGACAATGGTGAGTATAGTGCCCGTACTCACCACATATTGAACAAGAATGGTTTGTTCGTAGAGGTGGCCTTTTGCCTTGCCTTTGGGCATTGCTTGGCTCCTGGTTCTGATTCTGGTTGGAGTTACCTCCAGCCTGGGATCGCAGTGGGCGCTGTTGGTTGCTTCCCCCTTGTCCAGGGTTCCCTTGGGGCTTGTTTTTTTCCTTTCTCTTAACCACGTTAGGAGGATAATTCTCCAGATCATACTAGTGTGGTTGATTTTGGGATGGCTGCACAAAGTTCACCTATGCATTGTTTTGCTTGGGTGGGTTATGTGCTTGGGACTGAGCATATTACTGTCCCATGTTTTCACTTGGCCGTTGGGGGGGAGCTCTTCCGTCAGTATTTCTTCCTACGTACTGGGTCCCCTCAGCCAGAGGATAAGGTCCTCCTTGGTGATACGCTTGCGCCCTATTAGTCAAATTTTTCTACTACATGTAATGACTTTGAAATTCGGGCTGAGACATGTTCTGGGTAGACCCATGTGTGTAACTAGGATTCTGACTACTGCTGCCTAGGTACCCTTGGTTCATTGACCAAAATAAGTCTGTATGTAGAGTTAGACATGCCTGGCAATTCTTGATAAGATCGCAGGCGCGGGGCGTTCGACAGGATATTGTATATGTATCCTGATTTCATGTAGATCAGTTCAAGTTGTTGGGATTTAATGATTGCGTCCTCTTCAGATGTGGGGTTACATTGTGCCACATCCTTTGAAATCTCTACCATCAGAGTTTTCAAGAATAAATCTAAAAGGACTCAGTCGTCGAGTTGTGCTTTGCATAAACTGCGACGCCACCTCCACTCATGGAGATGTTATGAAATATGGGTAGAGGGGGATTTTTTGAAATGATTCAGTAACTCCATTCCTGAGTCGTGGTGAATAGGCAACTGAAAGTATGTGAGGAATGCGGTAGTGAGGGCGCTAAAGGTTCCATGTGAAACAGGTGGTTGCTCCACGTACCATTTTGCGGCCACTCCTGTGAGAGTGCATTGAAATAGCCTCAACCAAATAGTATCGTCAATGATGCTATTCGATGAGCACCATATGTGAAAGGTCATTATATTATTTCCTGGGTCTTCCGCTTGCTTGCCTCCAAACTTTGGTATTTCCAAAGGGAGCTTCGTGGGCATGGGAGGCCAATTGGGGTCGTCTCCGATGGGGTCATTAGTGAGCTTGGTCAAATCTGGTATATTCAATGCTACTAAGAAGGGTGATTGGGAGTTTGACACCATGGAAATGTGTGAAGACAAAATTTTTGGTTATAACTAGGGTTAGTCTATGACGTACCCTGTTGTGAATTCAGTTGGCTTCCCGTATGGGATGCACTCCTCTGCCCCGCAGGGGACAAGGGGGGAGTGGTGTGCAGTGTGGTGTTGGGAGACTGATTAGAGTTCCCAACTAAGGTTGCTCCAAGAAAGGAGGAGCCAAAAACTTTGGCAACATTCCATCTTTGATGCCTAAAGGGCGAAATATCTGGAACCCCTCCAGGTAATGGGGGGAGGTCCAAAAGATGCCTCGACCGACGAGGTTCCATTGGAACCGTGTGAGCTTTGACTAGGTTAGGTTTTGGAAAAATTTTGATGGGATCGAGTCTATGATCACGACAAATTTATGGCCACATACATACAACAAAGCGAAAATAAAATGAATTTTCCCTTTAACTTAATCTATGTGATCAATCAAGCAAAAAATGGTTTTGTTTGTTTGCGCGTGATACTAAAAATACTAGAAGACCTATTACATCCTTACACACTCAAAATTAGCTAGGCCTTGAGATGATTTCTTGCGAGTGCTAGCACAATGTCCCATAAGAGTTGGCGACGCTCGCAGTTAGCCGAAGAGAATTGACCAAGGTAAGGGTAGAGGGTCTAGCGCTTGCATGCACCAACACCTATAGGGTAAAGGATGCCCTAGTTTTTTCCACTAATAACCACCGTCCCACGTGAGCATTCGAGTCTTGGGCTTATTGGTAGTCAGCTAACAGTACCGAGTATCAGTTGGGTCAGGTAGCCCCAACTAATACCGCACGCACTACGCTTAAGCCTAACCCCCTCTAAATCGGGTCTCTGCCGCGCTCAAGTTTTCTTTTGTGTGGGCTGATAGGTGGATTTTAAAGCTCACTAAATACACAAATTCTATGTTTCAATGTCAAGTGTGATTGGGGTGGCTTATTGGATGCCTACCCCCTTGATCCTAACTTAATATATAAATTCTCTTATGGCCCCTTTGGGGAGAATTTAGTGAGTTGGTTTAAGTTATTTTTAGGTGGCTTTATTTTCTTAATGGGTGAATGTGTGTGAGCGTATGGTCAACAATCTCATAATTTAAACATATGGATATTAGTGATCCTTTACAAAATTTCCCTAGTTAAACTATGTGACGTTGTTCCTTGCTCAAATGGAAAGCATTTGCGGACAATCGACCGCTTCCAAATATTCCTAGTTAGTCTATGTGAGTGACTAAAGGGAGATGGCGAATCACAAATGTAGAGCGTTCATATGCTTGTCTAGGGTCACCAAATGGTGCAAAGACAACAAAGATTACTTGCTCTAATTAGCGATTCAATCCTAGTCCCGCAATTTCCTAAATGAAAAAATTGAATTTAAACTAAACAATTTCTACACTATCTTATGCATGTGTGGTCTTGAGCCACTTACTTGGTATAGTTAAACTAAGTGTGCATACCAGAATTTGCAAAAACATAAATTTTTCGGAAAGCAATGGTTAACTTGCCCCTACTTAAACTATGTGAACACTTTTTGCAAAAACCAACTTAAATGAAAAACTAACTAAATGCCTATAGAAAGTAGCAAAAAGTGAGTTCTCAGAAGCTGTGGGGTATCAACAAAGTAGTTGGCAGATACATTAGGGGTTGCCCAACACACTTACAAGCAGAAAAAATGCAGAAAATAGGGAGAAAAATATTTCTCTGCAATTTACGTGCAAAAGCCCTCGACAGGTGCGCCTTCCTACGTGCAGGTCAGTCCTGAACGCACGCAATGTGCCTCTATGTGGAAAAATTGCACACAAAAATCCCGCAAGTAAAATATTAGGAGATGCCTTCTTCAGTCTGTTACTTCAGTGAGTCTAGGGACTGCAATATGGGTCAAAGGACTGTCAGCTCCACTCTAGCATAGAAAAAGAGTCTCCTGCAAAATATGGCACAACCACATAAACTTGGAACACGTCAGTGGATTCACCAATGATGTTGTGGTGGATCTACCGCACGAGTGTACAAAATTGCACCAGCTTAGAGAGTGTGGTCTACTCTCTAAACTATTGGTAACAGGAAGAAAGTGGGGGAGATCAAAAGCATAAAACTTAATGGAAATAGTATGCTGAAGTATGCTCTCATTAAACTAAAACTAAAAACACAAATATACAGAAACTATATAGAGAGTTCAAGATGATAATAATGCAAATGATGGCTCGATGGAATCTTCTTATTAAACGTTTGAAATGGAGAAGAAATTTTACCCACTTGCCAAATGGCCCCTAGGCAATGGCTCTAGGTCCCAATGCAAGGATGTTGCCTTCCAATCTCTACCTCTAATGTAGTCTCACTCTCTCTCTCTCTGCTGTGGTGGACTAAGATGTTGGGTGGCCAACTATCGAGTCCTCTTTAGCTCCAGCTCCAGGTCACACACAATTTTGGTGTTGCTTGGACAACTTTGGCTAGAATAACACTATGATCACCATTTCTTCATCTCTTGGTGGGTTTATATAGGTGAGCTTCAAATCCTCCTTCCCTCCCTTGGTACATGATGGATGGTGACCCAAGGGAGAGGTGTGATTCCATTTTGTGCTCAAATATTCTTTTGTGTGCTCACATAATGTCTAAGGAGGCATTGGTGGCTGTCCTTAGGCGACTTTCACATAAGGAGTAACTATCCTTTGCTTGGTGTGGTCCCGGAAAGCGACTTTTTTCCATTTCTAGGAATGCGCACTTATCAGGAAAAAAGGTGCGCAGAAGGCGCTCTTCTTGAAGGATAAAGCGCACATTTCAGCATTTATGACTAGTTCAAATATGATTTTCTCAAAACCTTAGAAATTTTAAATACTTCTTGATTCCATAATGTATTCCTGTCCTGTAAATCCTTGGGCTCGACATTAATTGATGTCGTCTTCATTGTGAGACGCATTTTCCAAGCTGTTAACACTGCTAATCAAGGAGGAGATGAAAAGCTATCCCAGTTTGCCATGGATGGACTACATTCAACCTCTTGAGTTGAAGTGTAGAGTTTCAGAAGAAGGGATGAGCATGATCCTATGTACAATGATTGGTTATGAGATCAATATTGTACCTTGCTTTGAGACAGTAGATGTATCACCTTGCAGATCTACAGCGCTGTCACTTAGTAGCAATGACAATGATGAAGCCCCATTATTCTTGGATCATTCTGAAGGTAGCTTCACTCATGAAGCAATGGAGGACAAGATGATGAATGGTAGACATCTAGATATGAGAAATATTTTCTCCTTTCTTGATGACACTTTCTCAATGAGCATCTCACAACTCAAAAATAAATTTATACCTACAGTGGATCTAGAACCTCACTGGTTTTGGAAGGCCATGGATGAGAAGAAGGTCTCATCAAGGGATCTCATTGGAGGTGCACTTCAACATTTCATGAAGTGAAAATTTCTTCATCAGTTTGGGGAAGATGGTATTCTAAAAAGGGAGGATACCATGATTATGTAGCACATCACTCATCTTCCATATTGGTAAGTGTAATGTTCCCAAATTTTAGCTTCAAACTAAAATGGAACATTAGAGTTAGCAGTGTCTTTATCTGGTGAATAAATGGGTAGGAAGGCCCATACGTCTCCTAAGAAGGAATAAAAACACTTCAGGTGTGAAAGGAGACCCTCTTTGCAGCTCAATAAAATATCTCCATGTGTGAACGGGGCTAATATCATGTTGATTCAATCTACTTTGACCAAGTCAACAGTGCAGATGTGAAGGAGTAGGAATCAAGGAAGGAATGGCGCAATTTTGGAGGGAGATGAATCTCTTGATGGGGATGACCTAATTGGGTGGGGGCAAGGACAAGAAAACTCACATTACATTTAAGGAAGAGAATGGAAGCCATTTTTTATTATGTTTTTATATTATTATTTTGGTCTGCTTAAACTTTTGCTACCTCTTGCTGTTTAGCAAGGTTTCTGTGATGTTTAGCACCAAGTGTTCCCGAGTGGGAATCCCACCTCTTTCCTTGAGGAGCCTCTTCGGAGAGTTTGCATTCATTTTCCACATCATGTTTTTAGGCCAAGCTTCAAATTACTTCATCAGCGCAGTTTCTGCAAGTCATTGTGCTGTGTTGCAGGGTGCAACAGTGGAGGGGATTGGAATCCCACTTTATCAGCTAATTTCTCATTGGAGGGAGGTTTCCTTCACTTAGGAGATCTGTTTGGAGAGATCCTAAGATCATTTCAGATCTTTGGCATCAATCCACTCATTTCCCAACATTCCCAATGTTTTTCCAGCTAGGGAATGCGTTATTTTTCGAGGGAGCTTCAGTGGATGGTCTAGTGGCATTTTTGCAGTGTTTCCTTGTGATTGAGAGGTTAATTCTTTCATGGGAGGAAGCCCTTGAGGGATATACATAATATATGATATATTTCAGCCTTCTACACTCTTATTATTCAGTTTTTTAGTGATTATTCAGTAATTTTCTAAAGATCACATTTGTATTCAGAGTGTATGACAAGAAATCCTTTCCGGGTTTTCTTCTAATTGTAACAAGGAGACTAGATCTCAGTTTTTTAGCATGATTGTCTAACATATTAGAAGATCTAATTGTATTATTAATTTCTGAGCTGAAACCCTCTTAATATTTCACATTTTCCTTTGTGCATTATTCCTGAGTAGCAGTGTTTGGGTTTTAGTGTTTTTCAGATACACTAGGTGGTGGGAGGTCTATTTACCTCACCTAGTTTTCTTTGTTTCATATCTCCTGTTGGACTTAGATGTTAGATGGATATATCTAATGGATCCAAGTGATGGTTTAAATTTTTTATGGAATATATTTCAATAAATGTGTTTTTCCTGTGGATGCATTGTTGAGCAGTCCATTTTTGGAATATTTTAAGATATTCCCAATACTGTTTATTTTCCCTATTTTGGGATATTACAGTGGTATCAGAGCAGAAATATTGGCTCAGCCTGTGGATCTCAGGCCATTATACTATAAGAAGAAGGAGTGATGGATAGAAAGGAATACAACTTTACAAATATTCCTCCAAGATCGATACAAACTTTCAAGAAGATCTAAAGAAAATAAGAATGGAGATGGAATATATAGGAGAGTTTGTATCTAGAGCTAGATCTAGATTTTTGCATGGTGAGTGTCAGTATGCAACTACACTCCATGATGCACAATGCAGTCAAATGCCCAGATCTATCATAAGATGGATGAAGGGAGGGAGAATGCCTAAGAGGGAAACTCTTAGTGATTTGTTGTAGGAGTATGAATCTTAAACAAAGAGGTTTAAAGATCATACCACTTTCCAAGAGTTTTGCAAGATCCAGGTGAAGAGAAGAAAGCAACAGAACATGGATATATTTTTTTTGTCTGCCTTTGATGGTTCACCTACATGTTTAGCCAGGGCTTGGGTAGAAGAGCTAGACACCTTTTTGCAGTAGCATCAAATTTCTGAAAGTGAAGCCATCAGAGTAGCAGAGATGCATTTTGGATGTAAGGCTTATGCATGGTGGATTTTTAAATCTTGTTCTTTAAAAAATGCAAATACTTCCTCTTATGCAAGATTCATTAAAACATTGGTGGGAAGGTTTGATGGGAAACTTCCTGAAACACATGTATTGGAGCAAAAAAAACTTGAGAAAACAAAACCCTTGCATGTAATGGAGGAAACTATAGACCTCACTCCACTTCAGAAAACCATGGGAGAAGTTGAAATATTGCATCATACATTGTTAGAGGCAAGACCTCTATCTCATATTCCTAAGCAAGAGAGCATGGGGATCTCTTTTTCACAAGAGGATCCAATTATTGGAGGGTTGCCCATACACATTGATGAAGATGAAGGAAACAACGTTTTCACATCTAGAGCACATCCAATACCTCATGCAAAGGAAGGAGGAGCACATGCTCCAACAGAAGGGATTCTGGTATCCTTGAAAGAATTTCTCCAGGATCTCATACAGGGAGGTCAAAGCACAATCAATGAGCAACATGATTGTGAAGCATCACAGATGGAAGGAGAAGGTAGGAAGGAAGGGCAGCATCATTTGATGAGAGGCACACACCCTTCTCTATTTCAGAGAGCTAATGCAAAGGGGAGGCATATTTTTCTACGCTATGAAGGCAAGGGCAAGGTTTTCCAACCATATGTACAGTCTAATCTTGACATTGATGTCTCACTACATGGAGGTATTCCACCTAGGAGGCCACCAGATCTAGCATTGATAAAAGACATCTTGTCTTTTGATTCATCGTTCTTGGATTTTGGAGAGGTAAAGAGTTTTGAGGAAAAATTTGGCATGGGGGATTTCAAAGTAGCAGGCACCAGCATGAGGAGAGCTTCACATGCCAGACTGCCAGTGCTATCTCTTGGGAGGATTGATCCCTATTGGAGGTCTCAACTCTTGGTAGAGTACTCCAAGGATCTTGGTGCTTGCACGGTTCTTGATGACCCAAAGGGAGATGATAGATACATGTTGGATGGTATGGTCATATATTCTCATGGCATAGTCTTCTTGACTAGAGCTTCTAAGCTCAAGGAGAAGCTGCTACATGTAGCATATGAGGACTTGTTTTCCATGCATTTTGATGCATACCTTTCTTTGGCAGAGGATTTCATTCGGGAGGGAATCCAACAGGATATATTGAAGCATATGGAGAGATTCATAGCCTAGATGGTGATAGAGAGGATGTCACAGCCACCTTCCTACTCATTGGGAGTGAGGGAGCATTTTCAGTTGAGCCATTTCAGCTCAAGGACCGAAGTACATGGTAGAGAAGGTATACATTTTCATTATGATTTGCATTTCTTTATTTTTTATGAGAAGCATGTTGTATTAAGGAGGATAATCCCTTCTTATACTTTATATTATGATGTACTTGAGGCTAATTGCATCATTGAGGTTGACTACCTTATTGGTGGTTTGTGGGGAAAGCCACATAATTCTTGGTGTGCGCCATTGACACCAAATTGTATATTCATGATTCCATCTTATGGAATGACTGTGGCAAAAAACAAGTGGCTGGGAAAGCACTTGTTATTTTTTGTTTTGATGCAGGAAAAGGATGCACTGCACTAGTTCCCTTTTTGGAACTATGAACCACTCTCCGATTGTCATATGGCAGCTTGTTCTTATTGCATTTTTCTTCCATTTACTACTGATATTTTTATATTCATGGGAAGAATTGTTTGGAGAGTGCTGGAGGTATTAGAGATGCCAATTGGGAGCATCATTCTCCCCACTTTACATGTTGTACATTTTATGAGAAACCATGGGCAAACCATGATTGCCACATCACACTTTTTCCCTTCTTGTGGGAGAAACCACTTGAAGAACTTGAGGAGGCACTTCATGGCTGAATTGTTTGATGGGGGAACTTGGGCCAATCTTAGAGGCCATGTTTTTTCAGCCCAAGGACAGAGGCAGCCCCATGTTTACCATAAATGTAGAGAGAAACCATTTGGATGGTAGAATCCAATCTCTCCATGCAGCGCCAACACATTGTATAAAACCAGGGTTGATGATTCTTTTGATGAGCTACCTAGGATGGCTCATTTCCTTTGGATGATAGCATGGGTGAGGGAGTCACTCATTCACCATTTGTTTCATCACTCCTACTTTGAGGAGGCCATGGGATAGTGAGAAAGTTTCCATTCACACTTTCCACCTTTGATTAATGTGGGATATTTGGTTTTTGTGTCAGAATATCCCAAAATCGGGACAAATCAACAAGCCTGCTGAAATAACGCACTTCTGAGAAATTTGTGCATACAAAATGAGTTTGAAGCTCCTGTATCCCTTAGATCAGCTCATCTAAGATATAAATCCAAAAGGAGAGAAAAACCAAATCAGACTAGGTGGGTTAAACAGATCTCCCACAAACTAGTCTAGCAGAAAATCACCCAAAGAGAGGGCCTGCAGCTATATGCAAAGGACTACTTCATAAATAATGCAGATCCCCTGAAGCACATTAGGAGGCTGATATGGAGGTTTATAAATCATATGTATAACAACAAATCAGATGTACATTATATCCCATACATTGTACAAGAGAAAGAATGAGACTATACAGGAAAAATCCTCAGAAATGAGGTGCTACAACCATAAGAAAAGATTGCATAACCATGACAGCGTTATTTTTAGGGGCTAAAGCAGCAGTTTATTAATCCTCAGATATAGAGCAGATTTTTACATAAAAATTTAGATCTAATACAGATCTGTGTACAAGAAATGCTCATCTATACATTCCCCTTGGGGTTTTGTGAAAAACATGAAGCACAAAGAGTAGATCTGAGATTTAAAGTTGAAGATCTGCAGAATGATTCAGAAATTTCTGAATATTACAATGGTACAGTAGATCAGATCTGAAAAAACATGGATTTGTTGGCCAATCCACGGATCACCACAGTGAAAGGGACGATCCAATCACCGGAGATCTCTCCTCCAAAATGCAGACAAAACACCCTGCAACTTATCCTTTTCAAATAACGCAATCCAGGGAGATAAACTGCGTTGTAGGATCTGAGAATGCCTTGGCCTGATGCCAAGATCTGGATCTGAAACTCAAAGTGATAATGCACTCTTCCAGGAGGTTAAAAGACACACTCACTGAGTATAGCCACTAGTATAGACTAGATCTTAGCAGATCTAGTGTCTTCCACTGCTGCAACTGACAAGGAAAACCAAACCCTCAACAAGATCAAGACTGTAGGTGTAAGGTGAAGCTTGGCCCAAGCCTGATAGTGGACAATGATGGCACAAGTCTCCTCCAAGAGCTGCTCAAGGAAGGAGGTGAGAATCCTGAACAGGAAAGCCCAACAAGGGATGTCTAAGTAGACAATACCTTCAGAAAATAATAATCTTCAACAACCTTCTCTTGTTGCTCTCCTCCTCCTTTTATAAGATTGGAGCCTTGTCAAAACCCTAAACCACTTCATTATTTTAGCCTCTTTCACATGTAAAACCCCCTTCTAGAACTACGTTGTCCCTCTAAGAGGTTCAATGCATCTAGACTGCGATGTGGATATGGTCATGGTTGAATTGGTCAAGTGATCAACCTCTTCCACACTCAAGGTGTCTTCATTTTAACTGGTTAGCTTGATTTCCATTCACATTGAGCTGTCTTTATTCAGGATCCACCCTTTGAGAATAAATGTTTTTGACTTGGTCAAACTTAACCTTGTCCACATAGTTTAGACATGGTTCACACATGTGGATGCTTGATTTGGTTATTACATGATCCCTTTTCACACCATGAGGGATTTTTATTCATACTTGAGAAAATTATGAGCCTCCTTGCCCAATTATTCATCCATCTAGATTTCAAAAGAAAAATTAATATTCCTATTAGCTGTAAGCTAATTTAGGAATATTACATTCACACTGGGAGGAAACATTAGATGGCAGTTTTATTGCCGATTATTTTGATGCAATGATGGAGGCCATTGATGGGAGGCCACAAGAGGAGGAGGGGAGCAATTTTTCTCTCCCTATACATTTTCTTGAGGACAAAAATTTTGTAATATCCCAAAATTGGGACAACTCAGCAAGCTTGCACTAAAAACACATTTTGAGAAATATGTGCCATAGAAAATGAAAATAAACACTTGGATCCCATAGATACATCCATATAGCATCTAAGTCCAAAAGGAGATTAGAGAAAAATGAAACTAGGTGGGTTAAACAGACCTCCCACACTAGTGTAGCTGAAAATGATTAAAAACCCCAAAACCGTATTTACCGGAAAGGTCAGTAGACAAGGTGAATGCACAAGATTATGAGGGTTTTAACTCAAAAAATAAGGAAACACATATATACTCATATATTGATTGATAATGCTAAAGAACATAGATCTAGTCTCCTTATATAAATTACAAGAGACTCCTAAGAAGGCTTTGTCAAATGGGTCAAACACTGAGATACAAAATGTGATATTCAAGACTTTATCGAATAACCATTGAAAACACCTAAGTACATGAGTGTATAAGGCTGAAATATGTCTGCTATATTGTCAATATCCCTCAAGGTCTCCCTCCCACAAAGGATGAACCTCTCAATCACAAGGAAACACTGGGCAATGGAGCCACCAACCATGCATTGAGCACTGCCTCCAAAATAACGCATTCCCTAGCTGGAACAGCGCTAGGAATGTATGGAAAATGTGTGGTGTGATACCAAAGATCTGAAATCAGCTTTGGAGCTCTCCAAACAAGTCCTCAAGTGAAGGAAACCTTCCTCCAATGAGAAACTAGCTCAAAAACCAGGATTCCAATCCCTTCCACTGCTGCACCCAGCGACACTACACAATCTCTGGAAAAACTGCGCTGATGAAGTTGGCTGAAGCTTGGCCCGAAAAATTGATGTGGAATGATGAATACAAACTCGCCCAATGAGGCTCCTCAAGGAGAGAGGTGGGATTCCCTCTCGGAAACACCCAGTGCTAAACAACACTGCAACCCTGCTAAGCAGCAAAGTAGCAACAAGTCTTGGCAGACAAGAATAACAAGCTAAAACATGAAGAATAATGCTTCCATCCTCTTCCTTATATAAGATATGATTTTTCTTGCCCTTGGCCCCACTTAATTAGGTCATCTCTATCCAAAGATACATCTCCCTCCAAAACTGCGTTATCCCTCCTTGTATTCCTCCTCCTCCACAACTGCGTTGTTGACTTAGTCAAAGAAGCTTGATTTTATCCATGTTCACACATGGAGGTGTTTTATTAAGCTAGAAGAGTGTCCCCTTTCACACTTGGAGTTTTTTTATTCCTCCTTAGGATACTTATGGGCTTTTCTACCCATTTTTTTATCGGTTAGAGCTGCTGCTAACTCTAATGTTCCATTTAGTTGTGAGGATAAAATTTTGGAACATTACATTTTGAGAGGACTGTAATGTTCCAAAATTTTAGCCTCAAGATAAATGGAAAATTATAGTTAAGAGTGTCTTTACCCGATGAATAAATGGGTAGGAAGGCCCATAAGTCTCCTAAGAAGGAATAAAAACACTTCAAGTGTGAAAGGAGACCATCTTTACAGCTCAATAAAACACCTCCATGTGTGAACAGGGCTAATATCATGTTGATATAGTCTACTTTGACCAATTCAACAATGCAGATGTGGAGGAGTAGGGATCAAGGAAGGAATAACACAATTTTGGAGGGAGATGAATCTCTTGATGGAAATGAGCTAACTGGGTGGGGCCAAGGGAAATAAAACTCACATTCTACTTAAGGAAAAGAATGGAAGACATTGTTCCTTATGTTTTATATTATTATCTTTTTATTGGTCTGCTTAGACTTTGCTCCTCTTGTTGTTTTACAGGGTTATAGTGTTGTTTAGCACACGATGTTCCCAAGCGAGAATCCCACCTCTTTCCTTGAGGAGCCTCTTGGAAGAGTTTTGCATGCATTTCCACATCATGTTTTTAGGCCAAGCTTCATATTACTTCATAAGTGCAGTTTCTACAGGTTATTGTGTTGTGTTGCAGGGTGCAGCAGTGGAGGGGATTGGAATCCCACTTTCTGAGCTATTTTCTCATTGGAGGGGGGTTTCCTTACCTTGGGAGATCTATTTGGAGAGATATTGAGCTCATTTCAGATCTATGGCATTAGGCCACACACTTTCCAACATTACCAGTGCTGTTCCAGCTAGGGAATGCATTATTTTTGGAGGCAGCTTCAGTGGATGATCTAGTGGCTTCTTTGCAATGTTTCCTTGTGATTGAGAGGTCCATCCTTTCATGGGAGGAAGAATTTGAGGGATATACATCAGATATGATATATTTCAGCCTTATAAACTCTTATTCTTCAGTGTTGCAGTGATTATTCAGTAATTTTATGAAGATCACATTTTTATTCAGAGTGTATGATAAGAAACCCTTTCCGGGTTTCCTTGTAATTGTAATAAGGAGACTAGATCTTAGTTTTTGAGCATGATTTTTCTTCTTAATTTCTGAGTTGAACCCTCTTAATACCGCGCACTTCCTTTGTGCATTATTTCGAGTAGCGCCTGGGTTTTAGTAAGCTTTTTAAATGTATTAGGTGGTGGGAGTGTATGTTTACCTCAACGGTAGTTTTCTTTGTTTCTCGATCTCCTAAACCTCTGATTTAGATGCTAGAGATATATATCTAATGGATCCAAGTGATGGTTTACATTTTTATGGCATAGTATTTTGGAAATGCATTTTTCTGTGAATGCATTTCTAAGTAGTCCATTTTTTGAATATTTTAAGATATTCCCACATCGTTTATTTTCCCTATTTTGGGATATTATAGTGAGTGGGTGAAGGATGATAAGCAAGGGGTTGTATGACCACTTTTAGAGGTATGACATGGGCCAGCAATCTTGGTTACGTTGGTTACCCTTGGGAGATTCTTGTCACTATCCAAAGGTTCCTATTTCTTTGATCCTTGCCTTGAAAAACACTTATGAAATGAAGAGGGAGGCATGGCTGCGCTGGCTACTCTTGGGTGAGTATGATTACCACCCAATAGCTCATATTTTTCTGATTCGTGCCTTGTATATCAATGATAAAATGCAGCAAAATAAGGCATGTACATTTTGGTTTCTGTTGAGAGATTTTGGCCACCACATGACATCTCCTATGTCTATGTGTTTTGTATTGGGTAAAGCTTGGCATTATGCTCTCATGATGTGTATTAATGGAGTTCATTTATATTGGGCTGGTATGACATTCCATATGTCTATCAGTATGTTTTTGCTTCATGATGCACATGAGGAGGAGAGGAAGCATCAAGATCTCTTGTTGCTTTGGTTTCTTTTGGGGGAGTTTGGCTTGTCCATCTTACATGGAGGAGATGGAGGATGGCAACAAATGGCCTTAATCTGGTGGTTAATATTAGGAGAATATGGTTTGACATCTTTGTATACCCATATAACTCCTACCCTTCTTCTTTTTCATAACGTTGGAATGATGCTTGGATCCAACAAGGCCAACAGGACTAAGGATGGGAGCATGAAAATGCTGAATCAAATTCATAAAGCATGGGATGAAGAGATGTATTGTGAGAGGGAGCTTTTCATTTGTGGAAAGAACCACTTTATTTTATGTATCTCATGTATTAATGATGATGTTGGAACTCATATGGTTGTCACTTGGCACTTCATGGTGGAAAGAGGAAATCTAACCATACAGTTGGAAGTCATCCTATAAGTTTTTGAAAGACAAATTTGGAACCAAACATTCATAACACATTGCAGCAAATGGAGGAAGCCTTCCTTATGTGGATGCCATTTGGAGGGGAATATATGGCCTTGCATCTATTTTTGGAGTTGCTTGAGGACAAGCAACATTTTGTTGGGGAGGACTGTAATATTCCCAAATTTTCACCTGATATTTGGAATATTAGAGTTCTTAATTTTCTTAATTAATTAAGTAAATAAAAGGGTGGAGGGACCCATAATCCTCAATATGAATAAATATCCACGTTTTGTGACTAATTAAGCCTAGATCTAGATAATAAGGTAGTTGAGCAACTACTAATGTGAATGAAATTGAAGATCATGTCTCATTAATTGAGAGAGATCATGGAGGTTGATAAAGTCAACTAAGATCTTGAAGATGTCAAACAAAATATCATAAAGCATTCATGATCAAGTGGTGTGGGATAATGTGCAATTAAAGCACACATGATGGAGAGGGTGTACATTGCACGTAGACATGATGGTTGATTTGGTCAAACAACGTAGTCAAACTTGGAGGATCTTGTCGACATGGACAACGCAATCTAGATGAGGGCCAAGGCATGGGAAGGCTCAAACATTATATAAAGTAGATGAAGGCAAGGATAGAGGTATGCTAGATATTCTTGATGTAAGGATATTTTCAGATCTGGAATTGTCATGTGACATTCCACTGCTTTCTTGGGCTGTTTAGGAGAGATTGCAGGCGTTGTTTAGCACAGGGTGTTCCTGGTCAAGAATCCTACCTCTTTCTTAGAGTAGCTATAGAAAGATTATTGTACTTCAATCTACATCAAGCATTGGTGCCACATCTCTCCTCCTACTTTATGCAGAACATTCATATTCAGAAATTGCAGATTTTTGAAGATCAGTTTGGAAGGTGGAAGTTGTCTTCAGTACTTCAGCTGGAGAATAGGTGAGGGTTTATTCCCATCACCTTGGGCTTATAGATCAGCATTCCTAGAGCTTCATTGCAGATTTTTCATTAGGCCAAAAGTTATTGACCTCGTAGCAACAATATTTCCTTTAGGAATTACGCTGTCCATCTTGCAGATCAAAAAGGAAGAAGGAAGTTGTTAGTATTTCAGCTATCAATCCTGTGAGGGATCATCCCCTCACATTTCCATCAGTATTACCATCAGCCTATAGTTTATTGCAACACTTTTCAGCAGGAAGAAGGCCTCTCTTTCCCTCACAGTGTAGTTTTTAGTGGCAGTTGTGTTGCAGAAACTGTAATCATTCTTGGAGGATTGAGAAGCTAGATCTAGAGCTTCCAGCTTGTAGATTTGAAGAAGGCCCTCAACCCTTCAAGCTTAGATCTGATCTTGTAACATATTTCAGCCATCTATTTGAGAGATCTATCTTTAGATATTTATTTCCCAGCAGATCAAGGATCAACTCCTAGTAGGGTGATTTTCCAAAGTTGTAGATTTGGAAAATCCTTTCTGGGATATCTTGGGAATCCATCACATTGGCCAGATCTTGAATCTTGGCATCATTTGAGCTCCAGATTTGAGTAGATCTGCATTTGCCTTTACATCCTGCAGCTATATGTTGATATTCTGCTAGAGGGACAACGCAGTATTTGCTTCAGTAGCTCTTCAGTTACGTTTTACCTATTGTGGCATGATTTCTGGGTGATTCTAGGCCATCTCTTTGGCTAGATCTCCTTACATTTTGTACATTGTGTAACTAAATCTTCTCCTATATAATAAAATGGCTCAGCTTCTCTATAAATTCTGATGTTGTCTTAAGATTTATTGTTTACTTAGTTTCCGTCCTTATATTATGTTTAGGTATCACTGCATTTTACCTTTTGGGATATTAACACACCCATCCATACCACCACTGTGCAAACCACTCCACTTCATCATACACCTACTTTCACTAACCCTCCTCTTGTAAATCCTCCATTAGCTCCCATCATGGCAACTTGGTATGCACCCTTGGTTTTACCTCAGCCTCTAGTGCCTTTGCCAAATGACTATCAATTCAAAGTCCCTCATTTCATAGGGTTTGAATCCATCACTGCCCAACAGCATGTAGATAGGATCAATGATGCTTTTGATTACATGGAGATAGAAGAAGAAACTATTAAAATGAGAATTTTTGCACAAAGTTTAGGAGGAGAGGCCAAAAAATGGTTCAAAGAATTAACCCCTAATTCAATACATGATCTCCCTTCCCTCTACCAAACTTTTATAAACAAGTGGGTAATCAAGAAAAATCCCCTCCAGATCATGTCTGAATATAAAAATCTTAAAAGGAATGTAGGGGAAAGTGTGCAAGACTATTGCACTAGGTTTAACGGTGTCTACAATGCCCTCCCACCTCACATGAAACCTCCACAAGGCCTAGCACTAGTGAAATTTCCTGAAGGCTTTGATCCGGTCATAACATTCCAATTGAGAGAAAGAGACCCTAAAACCTTAGAATAAATGCAGAGGGAAGCTATTAGTGCAGAGGTTAACTTGATTGAAAAGAGATCCGGTATGAAATCAAAAAAGAGAGTAACCTACAAGGATAAAACCATGCCCTCAACCTCCTCATCTGATTCTAAAATAGGCCGCCTAATGAAAACTGTGGAGAGAATAATAGGAAGGATAAATTTGAATGAAAGGACACCTCCTAGGGAGAATCAAGCTAATTCCAAAAATAGGAATAGAGCTCAAAACTTCAGAAGAGACACTCCTCAAATCAAACCAAGGGAAAGTGATCAGCAAATCAGACCTCCCTTTCAAAAAAACTATGTAGATGAAGAAGAAGGAGAAATTATAGAACCTGAAGAAAGCCATATAAATCTAATAGGTTCAGAGAATGAAGAAGATGTTTTTCTCACCGAAGAAGAACAAGGTTTCTTTCCTTAGATCAAACTAACACAAACTATGAGGATTCTGAAGACTGTCGCTTGGGGTTTGAAAATGCCATCATGGAAATCCATAAGCAGTATGATCTTAGGAGAAAAAAGTACCTAGATTCTGCCAAGAAAGACCAAATAGACACTGTTGTTTGGAAATTATCTAAAAAAACCCCTAAGAAATCAGCAGACAATGTACATAACATGGCTAAGAAAGCTTAAACAAACAAAGGAAAAATCAACCAGCCAAACAATGACCTTAGCTGTCCTAGTACCTCCACCAATTTCCTTGAGAAAACCATTTTGTCTAAAGCTCCAAATCAGGATCAACAGATTAAAAATGTGGAAAGGTTCATGGCTGATAAAGCTGATGTGAACATATCCAAAACATAAGTACCTTTCAACTTTGAGGGAGAGATTGCCAAAAACAAGATAATTATGCTCCTCATTGAATTGGTTACTCAACCAATGTATAGGTCTCAGATTTTGAAGGTACTAAACATAGAAAATGATGCTGACACTTTACACTTGGCTGATGACACACCTGAGTTGTTGTTTGGACCCAAAATAGAAGGAAAGTATCAAGAAGGAGCCATTCCCCCTTTCTATGTCAGTTTAAACATACATGAAAAAATCTTACATAATGCCATGCTTGATGCTGGTGCCTCCCACAATCTCATGCCAAAAGTTGTGATGGATAGATTAGGCCTAGAAATAACTAAACCTTACAAGGACCTATACTCCTTCGATTCGAGTAGCGTCAAATGCTTGGGCCTAATCAAGGATCTTTGTGTTAACCTGGCACAAGTGCTCACTAAGAATCCAGTCATGGACATAGTAGTGGCAGATATTCCTCCTAAGTATGGCATTTTTTTTATCCAGATTTTGGGGAGCCAAGATTCAAGGGAACCTTCAGCTAGATATGTCCTATGCTACCATCCCTGTTTTCAATCAGACAAGGAGATTATATAGAGAGTCACATATGGAATATATGGTTAGCAGTCAAGACAGACCAGACAATACTCCTCTTTATTCTATTCATTTAGATCTTGATTCTTTCATCTTATGCAATGAGGAAGACATTAATGAGAAGGTATATGAAGTTAAAACACATCAAGACACACTAGAACACCCAACCAGCCTTTACATGTGTTGTGGTTCCTATGATTTGGTAGATTTGTA
>JAXQQM020083527.1:0-19935 GCA_034641835.2 Pinus albicaulis | reverse complement strand
TCATCAGAAGGACACCCCTACATCTACTACAGAGGTAGGAAATACAGAGATATTAGGTGTAGGTTGGAAAACACCTACGGTGAAGGGGATCGTATTAGAGTATTGGACACGGAACCGGAGGAACCGGGGATAGACGCAAAAGAGAGAGGGACGATGGCGAATGATAGCGATGCAAAGCAGTTTGGGGAAGCCCTCCTCAAATCAGTACAGGATCTGTCGCGATAGATTGAGATGATGGGGCAGAGGTTCGCCGCTGTCGAAGCTAGACAGCGTGAAACCCCGAGGGGTTTCTTGGTCGGTGAGGGGTCGGGTACATCCCAACATTTGCAGGAGCGGGATACCACCCCGCACCAGGCATCACACGCCCCCACTCGTGCTACTATGCCCACTTTTCTAAGTGCAGATACTGGGACAGGAGCACAGGAGGAACCAGAGCCTGACCACATAGGTGATTATTTTGCTGAATACCAAACATATGGGCAAGAGTTCAGGGAGGCGCTTCTGTTTAGAGATTTTTTCCCACTCATATGGGACCACAGGCCCCGTGACCATTACAGAGGGCACCGACACTATCATGAAGGAGACACCCAACATTCAGCAAGCCGATATCATTTTCCTACGTTTGATGGTTCATCAAGCAGTTCGGCAAGGTCTTGGGTGGAGAACCTGGACATATACTTCCAGCTCAGCCAGATGGCGAAGACGGAGGCCATCAAGATGGCTATGCTACATTTGGATGATGAGGCACATAACTCGTGGTTGCATGGGATGGTGACACTTGGGCATTCAACTATGACTACATATGCCGAGTTCACCCGGAGACTAATAGAGAGATTCGACTGGAGGGATCCTGAGGAACATTTCATTGAGCTGACAAGGCTCAAACAGACGGGAAGCCCAGAGACATATATTTCTGATTTCTTGAGGCTTTGAGTGAGGGTGCCCGATCTATCAACGACACGGATGATATTCATGTTCATCGAAGGGCTGGCGGAGCCACTTCGAGGATTGGTCATATCCGCAAGACCATCCACACTTCAGGACGCTATTGGCAGGACCCGGGATCTGCAAGATGCCTTGCCTAGGACCAGAACACCTTACCCCTAGAAGCAGATTTTCCAGCCAAGAGGGAAGGATATAAGGACCCCGCCTCCCAAGGGGAATCCGGGTAAGGGACAGTTAGAGGATGACGCCAAAAGGGAGTTGAGGAAGAAAAAGTTGTGCTTTACCTGTCAGGAGCCATGGGCATCGGGGCACAGATGCACAACTGGCAAGGCACATTTTATAGAAGTCTTCTCCGAGAGCGGCGGGGAAGAAGATGAGTATGAGGATGGAGAGGCGGGAAACAGGCAGACAGCACAAGATCATGGGTCACCGACAGTGGGAGGTGCGGCTTTCGCACCCACAGGGGGAACCCTTGCATCATTGCGAGGAGTACCTAAGTATTTGACGCTGTGCGTCCGAGGGACCATACGTGGGCAGCGAGTCTCAATTTTGGTAGACAGTGGGGCAACCCACAACTTCATTAACGCACAGATGGTGGAGCGAAGGGGCATATAGATAGAGAGCTTCGATGGATTCTCCGTATTGGTCCCAGGGGATTAGACAATGCAGTGTGCGTGATACGTTCCAAAGCTGGTAGTTACTATGGGCACCTACACGGTGACCGACCATTTTTTTGTGGTAAATATACCTGACACCAATGTAGTCTTGGGTGTACAATGGCTAATCACTCGGGGGAAGGTCACCATGGATTGGGAGGCCTTGGAGATTGAGTGGGATGATAAGAAGGCAGGAAGGCATGAGAAGATACGTGGGATGCAAACTTACCCACCTCAGGTTGTTTCAGCTCACCGGATGGAGGAAACCTTCCGAAAAGGAGACATAGAGTGGGCAGTAGAGCTCCGGGCATCAGAAACGGGGACCGCAGGGCAGACAATTCATCCCGATATCCAGGTTGTCCTCGACAAGCATGACACAGTGTTCGGGGATATACCACCAGGCCGGCCACCGGATCGGGGGTTTGAGCACATGATAGAGCTGGAGCAGGGCATACAGGCAATTAGTACCACACCCTACAGGCACCCCAAGGCCTATCGGGATGAGGTTGAGCGGGCCATTCAGGAGTTGCTGGCCCTTGGACACATCTGACCGAGCACCAGCCCTTTTGCTTCCTCCGTGGTGCTAGTAAAGAAGAAGGATGGCACATTGCGAATGTGCATCGATTACAGGTCTTTGAACAAAAATACCCTGAAGAATGGGTACCCTATACCAAGGATTGACGAGCTAATGGATGAATTGAGGGGAGCGCAGTTCTTCTCAAAGATTGATTTGAGGTTCGAGTACCACCAGATTAGAGTGAGGGAGCAGGATGTACCCAAAACCGCTTTCAGGTGCCACTACGGCCACTTTGAGTTCTTGGTTATGCCTTTTGGGCTAACCAATGCCCCAGCCACCTTCCAGTCTTGCATGAAACACATCTTCCGCAGCCACCTGAGGAAGTTTGTATTAGTCTTTTTCGATGATATATTGATATATAACAAGACTTGGGAGGAGCATCTCCAGCACATTGAAGCCGTGCTGCATATCTTGGAAGAGCAACAGTTTTATGCCAAGCTCTCCAAGTGTGAGTTTGGGGTAACTGAGATGTTTTATTTGGGACACATCATAGGAGTGGACGGAGTAAGGGTCCACGAAGAAAAGATCAAGGCCATCTGAGATTGGCCAGAGTCGAAGAACGTGACGGAGCTTCGAGGATTTGTTGGCATTTGCACATATTACCGGAAGTTCATCAAGAACTTCTTTCAACTCGCAGCCCCTCTTATGGATTTGACAAAGAAGGGGGCCTTTAGTTGGTCGGAGACAGCGCAGCGGGCCTTTGACAGGCTCAAGGAAGTTATGAGCAGTCGCCTAGTGCTTGCGCTACCAGATTTCACGCAGCCTTTTGTTTTGGAATGCGATGCGTCGGGAGAAGGGATCGACGCAATTTTGATGCAGGACGGCCACCCTATAGCTTATGAGAGTCGGAAGCTCCTTCCCCATGAGCGGTTGTATCCAATATACGATAAGGAGATGCTAGCCGTGATGCACGCGCTGGCCAAATTCCGGTAGTACTTAGTGGGTAATAGGTTCAAGGTGAGGACGGATCACAACAGTCTCAGATTCTTCTTGGAGCAGAAATAGCTTCAAGAGAGGCAGCAAAAGTGGATCAGCAAAATCCAGGCTTATGATTTTGACATCGAGTATGTCAAAGGGAAAAACAACGTGGTAGCTGATGCACTTTCACGTAGACGGGCCACGTTGTCCCTGATGAGTTGGGAGGTGGATTGGAGGGCTCAAATTTTGGTGGAGTACTCCAAGGACAAGTTCACTTGTGAGATTCTGGATGGTCGGGTGGCGGAAGATAAGTACAGGGTGATAGATGAGATTATCTATTACAGAGATAGGGTCTTCTTGACTGTGGGCTCCCAGCTCAAGAAGAAGATACTTCAGGCGTCTCATGATTCACCGTTAGCCGGACATCAGGGGTTTACCAAGACTTATAGGACCATCCGGGAGAGGTTCGCATGGAAGGGCCTCAAAGGGGACGTACTCCAGCATGTTAGGGAGTGCGAAGTCTGCCAGCGCAACAAGGGAGAAACGAACCATCCAGTAGGACTGCTGCAGCCTCTTCCCATTCCCGAGGGAAAGTGGGAAAGTATTTCTATGGATTTTATTACGGGATTGACCGTAGTGCAGGGCAGGGATAGCATATTTGTTGTCGTCGATCGGTTGATGGAGTATGCACATTTCTTCGCCATATCCGCACACTATACAGTCCCGCAGGTGGCAGAGTTGTTATTTCGGGACGTCTTCAAGTTGCATGGTCTTCCCAAGACCATTGTCAGTGACTGGGACAACCGCTTCATGGGCGGGTTTTGGCAGGAAATCTTTCGGTGGTGGGGACGGAGTTGACGCCAAGCACCAGCTACCACCCCCAGACAGATGGGCAGAAAGAGAGCGTTAATAAGTGGCTGGAAGGCTACTTACGAAATTATGTCAACGGGCAGCAGAGAGCATGGTTGAAGTGGCTGCACCTAGGGAAGTATTGCTATAAAACCACACATCACATGACTATTGGTATGTCTCCGTTTAATGCACACTATGGCTATCATGCTATGTATTTTGTTGATGTTGTGTTTGGTGCTAGCAAGGCCCCGAGAGCCAAGGATTGGATCCAGGAGAGTTAGGACATCCTCCGGGATCTCAAGGATAACATCGCCACTGCGCACAATCAGCAGAAGCTGTATGCCGACAAGGGTCAGGTGGAGAGACAGTTCGAAGTAGGGGATTTATTCTACCTGCACCTACAGCCATACCGACAGTCCACTCTGAAGCAGAAGGGGGCGAAAAGCTCAAGTCCTGCTTTTATGGACCCTACCGGGTCATACGCAGAGTGGGACAAGTTTCTTATGAGTTTGAGCTACCCCAAGGCAGCAAAATTCATAACATTTTCCATGTATTGTGCCTGAAGAAAGCTTTGGGATCACAGGTGACAGCGATGGAGGAGCTTCCGCCCACAGATGACGAAGGGCATTTGGTGCTGCACCCGGATCCCATCATTGATGTCAGAGAGAAGCAGCTGCGAAATAGAACAGTCCGGGAGTTCTTGGTAAGATGGAAGAACTTGCTGGATGAGGATGCTACGTGGGAGGGTGAAAAGATGTTGCAGCACCCATCACTACAGTTGCTTGGGGTCAAGCAACATTTTACCGGGGGAGACTGTAATATTCCCAATTAGCAAATAGCTAATTGGAATATCAGTCTGGATCAATTTTTCCACCTCTAGTAAATGGAAAACAACAGTGAGCGGGTCGTGGACTCGGCTGAGCGCGCGGAGGAAAGCACGCGGCTGAGTTGGCAGTGTGGGGCCGAGAAGGGCTGCGCGGGAAAGGAGGATCTCGGCTGCGCGGGAAAGGAGGGAGTCTCGTGTTCGAGAGGAAGGCCACATACTTAAGGGAGACAGCTTCCTCGTTTTTGGACTGTTGATGAATTTATGAAATTGTTATTGGTTGCTAAGACTTGAGCACGCCAGCTGTTTAGCCAGTCTGCAGCATTGTTCAGTGCGCCAAGTGTCTCCGAGCGGAGATCTCAACCTCAGCCCCGGGGGACTACGAGTGCCTGCTCGAGTGAGGCAGTTCTATCAACGTTTTGTCAGAGGATCGGGTTAGGAACTCATGCAGAGCCGCGTCGGGAGTGACGACGCAGTCAGTGTGGGAAGATCGCATCTCATCTCGTGAGAGCTTTGTGTTATTTCCATTTTGGAGGTTTCGGGCCTAAAGCAGAATCAAGAGTGTCTTGGTGGATCCTTTCCAGCCGCAATGTCTTAGAAGCACGCGGCAGTGCATTCCAGCCGCCTATACGCAGAACGGTGCACTGCCGTTTCTCTGTTATTTCTTGAATACCTTTTTGTTTTTCCGTGAATAAGTTTCGGGTGCTACCACCTGCGTATGTATTGTATTTCCATGTAATCTCCCGACATAATAAAATGGTTCAGTGAATTATCTATTTAACATGTATCTGTCGCATAGACCGCTTCTATTATTTTGTGTACCGTTGAATATTTTCTCTTGAAGTTGTTCCATCGCTGTGTTTTATAAATAATATTCTCAAACAAGAATATTACACCTTCCTTGTAATTTATGGTGCATTAAAGATATCATTAAATCCTTGAGTCAACTAACTTTACAGAGGTTAAACTTTAAATTATAGATGGATGCAAGCTATATAAAACACTATATTTTATTAATATTTGTTTTTAATCGTACTAATATTTAAATATTTAAATTTAAATTATATAATTTTTAAATGAAAATTTTATTTAAAATGTTTAAATTAAAAATATGTATATAAAAAAATATTTAAAATAATATATATGTTAAATTTAAAACTATTTTTTAATAGTAATTAAAAATGACAATTTTCTTTAAAATATTTTAAAGAAAAACAATATAAACTAAATATTCACATAATAATTTTTAATTAAGTATTACATCTTCACTAATTTGAAGAACCAATTTTTACTATTTATTTATTTTGTTTTATGCATGATATTTCAACAACATATTTAAAATATTACTTAAGATAATTATTATGTAAAATTAAAATATTATATATTTAATAATTTGATAAATCATTTTTTACTATTTATTTACTTTCATTTACTTTGTTTTATATTTAATATTTGTTAAAAATCTATCATTTCGCTATCAAATTACAACATTACTCTATTTATGCTAAACAAGAACTATTGACTTGTTATATAGCCCTTGTTTTAAATAATAAATATTCATTGTACATTATTTGCACAGTCACTAATTTCTGCGACTTCAATGGTTTTCTAAGTAGCGTCACATATTTATATCCAATAAATGACTAGTACCAACAACATGTCCACCAATTTCCACACATACGGAAATAAATCAACAACTGGAATTCACGCCTCCCCAAATATCCCCACATACGGAAGTCCATCAACAAATGAAATGACCTTCCACAGCATTTGTTAGCTTTGGCTTTGAAAAAAAAGTTTTACATTTTTTTAAAGACAAAGAGAAAAATATTCATATTATTTTTAAAAGAACACATATATATTATTAATTTTTGTTGTTGGTATGTTACTTGAGAAATTATACTAGTAATATAAGCTTAATTTTTATGATTATCAATATCGTTGTCTACTTTAGAGTAGTTGATATCCAGAAATTGGAACTGTTAATAATATAAAAAACACATGCTATATTTAAAATATTAAAAGAACATTAAAATAGAGCATTGAGGCACAACATTAGTATGTTGGTTTTCATTATGCACCAATATCTTTTCGGCCTAATGGCTTTGGCTCTCTAGTCTGATGAGGAAAACTTGCAAGTTTGTTAGGTTTTTAGAAAGAAGTGTGATATTTTGGTAATTTTGCCATGCATATGATTACTTTTAGTGTGTTTATATTGTTTGTGAGGGAGTGGTTTATAGAGGCGGAGGAATTGTCTGAACGGCCAAAATTGGCTGGGCAAATTTTTTTTTTAAAATCTTGTAGTAGCAATGTTTGACTTAAGTTTTTGATGGTGGAAATGGATTCAACACCATAAAAAACCTCTAAGGCACCCAAAATATTGAAGTTTGATAGCTATAACCTGTATTTACAAAAATCCCTACCTAATTTTCTTAAAATCTTACTAGAATTTCCATGATTTTCAGGGCAAAAAAGCACTCTAATTAAACTAAAGCATCTGGGAGGATAGACTCAAGTCCCATTAAAGTACTTTTCCCATTAAAATTTTTATATGCCAATACTAATTAGCAATTTACATATAAGAGGTTGTTTTGTCTTTGGTAAAATTCCCAACATCACCTATCCATTCCTTGCTTTCTTTTTCTATGTGTTAGTAAAAGATAAATCTTTGAAATTACTTGATTTGTTTCTCCACATCAGAAATAACCCTTTGGACAACTACAAGGATTATGTCCACGTGGCCTTCCATGGCTGCTAGTTACTTGACTATGTGTGGTGACCACAAGATACACCAAAATTAAAAGAGGGTGAGATAATGACCATCTACATTACATTGAGGCCCTCATGATGATCTCCATCTAAGTTAGATGATGAAGGGAACATAATGGAGGTGGGGAAATATAGAAGGACCACTCAAACACGCTGGGTAAAAAAGAAGAATTTCCTACAAGGGTGAATAAGAAATGGCTACGAGAGTGCTGAGAAATGGTTGGGGTGGCCCGTTCCCGTTAAAAGACACAAGACACAATAGAGACGAGACGGCACAAAAAAATGTCATTTTCTACACCATTCTCGTTTTTATTAGCGAGAAACTAGTTTTTTCAGAAACTATTTGTTTCTTACTGCGGACTGATACAAAACATTCTTTGGTTTTCCTGCAACGATTTGGTTTCTACTCTGTTGAGCGATTTCTGATCCAAACTAATGCAAGATATTGTTAACTTTTGTTCCAAAATTGAATTGCATGCAAACTAGTTTCCTTTTCCGGTAAGGCAAGTTTTGAGGCAAATTTAAACTGGAGAGAGGAGAGAAGATTCATTAGCTGCAGCCAAGGGTTCAGGATTCTCATCAATGTAGAAATCAAGGTTTACGTCAATATCACCACCAACTCACATATAGAAATCACAGTAAATATTCAGCAAGACATTAACCACTAAAATCCCAACGAGGAAGAAGTTCATGAAGTTGGACTCCTTCAGCAAAGCTTACATGAATGAAGCGATTCAATGCTTATTGATTCATTCAAAACATGGGCTGGTTACATAAAAGATAATTGAAATTGCATTTACATTTATAACAATGGTAAGTGAAGGTATTAAAATTTAATACTTTCTCTTCCAATGGTTTTCTAAAACTTAATTTAAAAATAAATAAATTAGTTACTAAATAAAACTTTGTTATTATATATGTAAATATCATTTGAGTAATCATAATTATATAAATTATTAATATGATAGTTACTAAATAAAACTTTGTTATTATATATGTAAATATCATTTGAGTAATCATAATTATATAAATTATTAATATGATAGTTATATAAGTTATATTGATTTCGTATTAAAAAAAAACCAAAAACATTTGCTTTAAATTATATGTTTGATAGTTTTCAAATCAAATATTTAATTTTGTTGGACAATTTCCAAATCAAATAGGTTTTTTTTTTTTTTTTTAAGAGATCTTCAATGTACATCAACAACTAGGTCAATACTATTTCTTTAAGTAAACCTACTACTACCAATACCATACAATGATTTTTTATTTTTATTTTTTTAAATTCATATTTTTTTAAATAAAAATAAAAACTTATTACAAACTTTTTTTTCTTCTTCTTAAATAATTAGGATACAAATCAATAAAACTATATATAAATATCAGATATAAGTCAACCATCTACATAAATATCAAATAAAAATTCTTCCCAATCAACAAAACTGTACAAAGTTTTCTTTCTAATAAAACAATGGAATCAAACTATCATAAATAATTACATAGCCAAAACCAAATCGAATTCTCAATCAAAGAGATAATCCACATTTTCCAATCTTAAATGAAAGAAATAATCCCAACTTTCCAAAAAATTATTAGTTTAAAATAGATAATAAAGATAAACTCAAACTATTCTAAACAACTAATTAGCCAAAACCAAATCAACTCCTCAACCCAATCCTCAATTAAAGAAATGATCCAACGTTTCATAAAACATGCTCGTGTAGAATGGATATGAAGAAGAAGAGCTCTCTTCATTTATTCTATTGAAGTTTATTTTTTTACTTCATACCAATTAGCTATCAACAAATTTTTTAACTATGTATATTTTTTATTGGATTTATTTTTGTCATATCATATTATTTTATTCAAGTTTTTCTGGTCTCATTATATTATATTATACTCACATATATGATATGAATTTATATTATCACTTGCATAGATTTATGTTAATCTCTGCTTTATTAAACACCAAATTACTTTAAATGCAAATTTTTTTTTAAATATAAAACTTAAACAAAGGTTTATGCTTCGAAATATTTTGTCTCTCTCACTAGTTGATAGATCTTGGATTAACATAGATCTATGATGGTTATATATATATATATATATATATATATATATATATGCCATGTCTCAACTCCATAGTAAGCATTAAAGAAATTGCACATTACTTTCATCTTTAGTAAGAGGCTCATAAAATATTTTAATTACAATTTGCAATCTCTCTCTCAAAAAAAAAAAATGTGTATTTACATAAAATTTTATTTTTTACTAATTTATTTTTTTAAGTATTACATGTCAATTTATTAAAAAACACTTATGAATAAAATGAATTACATATCTCATTCACATTTAAAAATACACTAATGAAATGTTTTAACTATCAATTTTTATTTTTATTTTTCAGTTTTTATTTACTTTACATATTATATCTTTTGCATTGAATTATATCATATGTTATTCATTAAAAAAATTTAAATGTTACATATACACTCAATTAATGAAATAAAAAGGCTCTCATATGGAAATATTTTATTTACTTTTCACATTGATTTTATTTCTTATAAATACCACATATTAACTTAATTTATTTAAATATCACCTATCAACTCCATACTGAAATTTGAATTAAAAAATAAAAAATAAAAAAATAAAATAAAAATTATTACTTTATATATTTTTATGACCAATTTTGAATTATTTCAAATATTATTTTTAAATATAATACTATTTAAAAACATTTCTCTTATAAATATCTTTTCTATATAAAAAAAAAAAAATTCATACACCTTTCTTTTCTCTTTGACAGTGAAAATATATATTTAATAAAAGTTAATGTTAAAATCATTATAAAACTAAAACGTGGTGAAAATAAATATATATATATATATATATATATATATATATATATATATAATTTTAAAAATATTAAAATGTTCTACAAATATAAAAAATTAATAAGTGTTTGGTGTTAAAATTTCCACATTAGTAGGAAATTTCTACACGGTTACCCACGTTTGTATTAGAAATTATGAGAGAGTAGAAACACACAATATTCACACACACAATAATTGAATTTCTATATTATCAAATGAATATGTTACAATTTTTATAGCGCTGGTGAGATCCAACTAATTCCACTCTTAGACGGAGAAGTTGAGAGAATCTCTCAACATCCTCCAACCAACCAAACCAATCCCTAATCTTTAGCATGCATCATAAATGAGACATTATCTCAAACACCCCCCTTTAATGCCTACATTACATAAATGAAGAACACACTAATTTAATACAAACATTTGTCTGCCCTGGTCTTCATTAACATTTGTACCCACTCTGAGATCTCATAGACAACGCTCTTTTCTCCACCATTTTTGAGCTACCATTCAACCCATTTAAAATACATTTGTTTCTGACCAGCAATGTTGAATTTGTAAGATCAAATATTCTTGACACCCCCGAAGAAGAGTCTTGACACTGAACTATCCTATGGAAATATTTCCATCTGTGAAATAACCCCGAAGAATAAATTTCAACAGTCTATAGGAAAATATTCTGGATACAGAATATGATCAGTGATTAATCCTACAAAGTGACCTTTACACACAAGGATCTCATTGTATAACCTGTAACCGATGCTCTTGAAGCCCGAAGCACAACAAGATCCATCAGCATATAACAAATTCACACAATCAAATTAGCCAATTGTTCTCTCGGCACCGAAGAACATCGAGAACGACTAAATTAAATAATGCTAATTTTTTCAATAATTGGTTCTGCACTACAAATCTCACAAATCCTTACCCCGCAGATACAATTCCCAATTTAAAATTATATTTCAAAATATATATAACTTAAATTGCATATACTCTCCCCTGGTTCATTTTACCGCCTTCTTTTAACAGGAAGTGCACAGAAAACGCAGATCCACTTATATACCAAGAGGGACACACTTTCATTACTAGGACCTTCGATGATTGCCTCAGCCATCTCTTCGAAAATTCTTGTTAATATCCATTTAGCAATTTCCAGGCTCTCCATGCTGAACAAGGAAAATTTGGACTCATCAATTTGAGACCAACACTCGATGCAACATGCTAATATTATTACTGTTGCTACTCCTTATTATATCTATGTACGCTGCAACTTTCTCGGCAAATACTATTGACGGCAGCCCAAAACTATCTCGGCTCGTATATTTTTTCTATTGTCTCTGTTTGACAGCCGACCCATTTAGCATTGCAATGTTCCTCTTAACTATATATCTCACTCGAAAATATACCTTATTGTCTGAAAGACGCAAAGACTGTTCTAAACGGCTTTCAATTCTGATATGCTGATCTCGTTAATGTTGCTACCTCTGATATTTTTGTTATAAGGTCTTCATCCAGACTTTAAGTATATGATTGCTTCCAACCTTAAATATCACTCAAGAAAGCACCGCAGACTTTCAATTTCTTTGCCACGATTCGAACACTTTACCAACAGAATCAGCTCGAATGCACAGAAGAATCCCTTCGTGAATGAGGCTGCCTAGAATCCTCCGTTGAGAAACAGGGACAAGCAGAACAATCCTTATTCAATCTGAAACATTCCAATGCCGTCAGCACTAGCAAACTTGGCTATCACGGCTCCTTTTTCTCTCCAATAAACGAACTCTAAAAAATCCTTGCCCTCCAAATATTGGTAACGCGGAGAAGACTGAAAATGCCACTGCACCAAACACACGAAAAACAAAAAAAAACTTTCACTCAGAAAATAAATTCACAAACTATCTATTATTCTACAGCAGTGGTTTGACAATCATTGCTCTCACATCTTCGTGGCCTTCCCATGAGGGAATCAAGCCAGAACAGGCTCTGATACCATATTAGAAATTATGAGAGAGTAGAAACGCACAATATTCACACACACAATAATTGAATTTCTATATTATCAAATGAATATATTACAATTTTTATAGTGTTGCTGAGATCCAACTAATTCCACTCTTGGAGGGAGAAGTTGAGAAAATCTCTCAACATCCTCCAACAAACCAAACCAATCCCTAATCTTTAGCATGCATCATAAATGAGGCATTATCTCAAACAGTTTAAATGTTTGGTTTGATTTTTTATGCAAAGTGAACAATGACTACAACTTTATGAAAATGAAGCAAGGTAATTTTTTAAAGTTTTTGTTATTTTAAATAAATTTTAAAAAACACAAAATTATTCAAATATAATTTAATATATTTTAAGATATATTTAAAAATCATTTTAAACAACCAAAAACCATTCTTGTGTAAGAGAGTTAAATTTGATAGAAGGAAAGTAGCGACATTATGGAAAATAGCTACGTAATAATGGGAAAAAAGGTTTGATGTATTACTATTACCACCAAAAAGAGATGGTGCAATAGAGTGGATTAATGATAATCACTGTATCATGAACAATCAATGCATCAATTCACTCAAAATCAACATCGTGATTTATTCGTAGTATTAGTTTTGTGTTACCTTGCAAGAGAATATTAAGGGTTTGAAATTGAAATGATTGAGAGTTTGAAATTGAAATGGCTAACGGTTTGAAATGAGAATTTTTGTTTTGTTATTATTATTTTATTTATTTATTTTTATTTTTATTTTTATGGTATAATATTGTTTTTCTTTAAAAAAAAGTAATTGAAAAATAGATCATAATAGTATAAGAAGATTAAAAGTTACAATATTATAGTAATTTTTTCTAAATTTTTTAAATAGCAATTGAAAAATAAATCATAATAGTATAATAAGTTTAAAAGTTATAATATTATAATAATTTTTTCTATATATTTTTTTAAGTAATTTTAGGAGTAATTGTCATCTTCATTTTATTGGGAACAAATTATTGGAAAAACCACCATCCTGAAATCCACTGTGGTAACCTGAATGGTAACAAGACAGTAATAATTAAACCACATGAGTGGTTACACAGAGAGTAATAATAAGAATTTGGAAATTTATTAAAACAGGTAGATTTTAATGTAATAAAACACCCTCATATAACATAATATAATATCAAAACATTGACCCTGGTTTGGTTCTCTTAATTGAATTTAATGGATTGAAAATTATTAAATGCTCCACATTTTGATGTAACCAAAATCCCCAATAGATAGCATTAGCTACTCTACCTCTTTTTTATTTTACTTAAAACATAATTTTCAGTCAATCTTCTGTAAGATTCCAAACAATAGATCTAAAATATATTAGTGTTCTCATTTAATACAGTCTTTCATCAAGAACCAGAACATAATAAATGTAGCCATGTTATTTATATTATTATTCACTGAAAGTAAAATACATGCCCAGACCATAAAATCCTACAAATGGCATGCACAGCTGCTTGACAATGACAAATATAAGAAACTGAAGCCCACTTGTGAATCCTGGATAGATCCACCACATAAACATCACCGCGGCGTTTTCGTCTCGGGATCAATAATAGAACTGGCCATGCCAGGTTCTCAACCCAAACATAATAAGATAGATAATCCAGAATTCTCTAAATGCCTAGCTTGTCTCCCCTTTTATAGGCTTGATGGGTCAATACTAGCAAGAAATACCATGGGTCAATACCAATAAGAAATACCATGGGTCAATGCCATGGGTCAAAACCATGGGAAAATACCATGATAAGTACCATGGATTGATTCTATCCACTTTGACTGGATCAAGAAAGGGAATATTACAAATCCTCCTGCCCAAAGATTGCTTGTCCTCAAGCGATCCACTTCTATCCACAACAGAAGCATTTGTACATTAATACTAGGATCCCATACAATCCGATGCGCCCTCCATGTTGAATGGTCCTGAATGGATCCTCCAATAACTAGATCCCAAACAATCCTCCAACCAATCCTCCCCTCAATAGATTTACCTGGATCCCAAACAATCCTTTCCCCAATGGATTCTCCCGGATCCCAATGCCACCTAAATCCTGGGACTTGTGGGTTATGGTACCATTTCAGCCCTCCATCACTGCCCGCACCAAAGGGCCCAAGCTGCAATATGCCCTCGGCTGTGAGTATCCTCCAAAGAATCAACCTATCGATAGAATACCAACTCATAATCTCTCACCAATCCATACTTGGGGAGGGATGAATATCTGCAAATATACTATGTTGATGTTGTTCGATGCTCAATTCATGCTTCTCTACTTGGTTACCCAACATGATGCAGTTGGAGAACTCTTCCCTTCTCTTCCAAATGTATAAAGGTGGGTTGTTGGTAGTGTTGCAAGACTTACCTATGTACTCCTGTAGAGGGCTGCTCTGGAACTCCCAATCGTACTCCTCTTGTTGCCTTATGAGGTATTTGAGTCGTTCTTCAACACTAGACAACTTGGTCTTTGATTTGGCACATACACCTATGAGTTCCTCAATTTTTCTGTTCTCCTGTAAGGCAATGTCCTGGACTGTCCAGACTTTCTGCTTCAACAACATAAGATCTATCTTGAAATACCTGGTACTTTCTCAAAAGTCTTCTACTGGCAATTCTATTGTCGTGCTGACTGTCTCTGTATCTGTTTGCACCCGATGCCCAACGACCACATCTTCAACTTGAGCCCTTGACCAACTCTCTAGGAATGGTCCATTTTGCACATTATGTTTGTCATGTTGCTCCTCGTGATCATAATCATGCTGGTTCACTATGGCTGGATCCTCACTCAAATCTCCCAAGTCTCCTTCACCTGTGGAGACCATCTGTTCATCCCTTTCAACTGTCAAACATAGATGCATTGGTGGAATTTTATCTATACTTGATTGTTCATATTCTTCATGAATATTCCCTTGGGGATCTACGAACTCCATTGTATAGGAATCAACCTCATCAATGGCATTAGGTAGATTTTCCTCATGCACTTCCAAATGCTTGTCATCTTGCAAGCCTCCCTGAATAATGTCATGATGTTGCTCACCTTCCTGAAGATCAATAGACCCATCTACAAAATATTCCCCATGATTTGAAGTAATCTCCTCTTGTTCTGACTTTGTTGTCTTCTCCTTATCACCTGGACAGGAATGGTTAAGGGCCTAAGGTCCCTTGTAGATAAAGCATAGTCCTCTCCTCATTTCATTCTTGCTGCTGATTTTGTTTGTGCTTTGATTATCATTTTGTTCTATGGAGATATGGCTACTTAAAGGACCATATAACTTCACTAGTACATCAAGGATTTTCTGGTTGTTTTTCAAAATTTCTTCAAGACGATCCATCTTCTCCCATACCCAAACAGGAATATATTAATTTTTCATAGGAAGACTTTGTCAATCATGCCTTCAAATATTTTCACAAATTTAACCCACAAAATTATAAATGATTTTCCCTTCACTTATGTCCCCCAATAAAAATAATTTACTAAAAAAATAAAAATCCAACTAGGGTGATAAATATCACCGAAGTGAGATATACTAGCTAGGGTGAAATAAATTTCACCGAAGTTCCTTGCATAAAACTCTCAGGTTGGCAGGATGCACAGCTTTGATACCACCGTAAGATTCCAAACAATAGATCTAAAACATATTAGTTTTCTCATTTAATATAGTCTTTGAACACAATAAATGCAGCCATGTTATTTATATTATTATTTACTGAAAGTAAAATACATGCCCAGACCATAAAATCCTGCAAATGGCATGCACAACTGCTTGACAATGACATATATAAGAAACTGAAGCCCACTTGTTAATCCTGGATGGATCCACCACGTAAACATCATCGCGGGGTTTTCATCCTGGGATCTCAACCCAAACATAATAAGATAGATAATCCAGAATGCTCTAAATGCCTAGCTTCTCTCCCCTTTTATAGGCTTGATGGGTCAATACCAACAAGAAATACCATGGGTCAATACCAATAAGAAATACCATGGGTCAAAACCATGGGAAAATACCACAGTAAGTACCATGGATCGATTCTATCCACTTTGACTGGATCAAGAAAGGAAATATTACATCTTCATGCCTGTAATGAGATTGCTTGTTTTTCTTTGGGTAGTTTTCCTATCTGTCGACGCTTACACACGATCGATTCAAGTCTAACAACTAAGAGCAATACACATTCTTCAATGAAGAAGGCTCAGTAATCTATCCTTACTATTGAATTTATTATTTGTTTGTATTTAAAGTAGATATTTGGCAAGTCATTAACCAATAAAATTTCAACTAGGAAGAAGTTCATGAAGTTGGACTCCTTCATGGAAGGTTGAATGAAGAGATTCAAGGTTTGATTGAATCGTTCAAAACATGGGCCAGTTACATAAAATATAAAGATATTGTTATGTGTGGCCATCTTTAAGTTAGACAATCAATTGTTGGTAGGTCAATCGACAGTTAGCCATGGAAACAAAGACAAATACATTTGAGGTAGTGATTCAAATATGTTATCATTTTAGGGTTATGCTTTATATATATATATATATATATATATATAGATGTATTTAACAAAGTAGATACCAATTGGGGTTATTTGGTTTTTTTTTAAGGTGGGAGGAATTGGGGTTTTAAGGTTGGAAAAAGAAATGGATCTTTTATAATCATTAATGTTATAGATGTATTTAATAAAGTAGGATGTCAATTGGGGTTGTTGGTTTTTTGTTTTTTTGTTTTTTTTTTTTTTTAAGTGGGAGGAATTTGGGTTATTGGTTTTCTTAAAGGTTGGAAGAAGAAATGGGATCTGAATGCCAATTAGGGTTATTGGTTTTTTTTAAGGTAGGAGGAATTGGGTTATTGTTTTTTTTTTAAGGTTAGAGGAAGAAATGGGATCATTTAATTCATTTTATATTTATTATTATTAAAAAAATTGATTTTTCCTAAAAGTTTTGTTTACAATAATTTATGTTCCTCAAACGCTAGTGACTACATCAAATTTATATTTAAAATCTAATACCTTCTCTTCCACTTGTTTTCTAAAATTTACATTAAAAAAATTAAACTAATTACTCTATAAACTTTGTTATTATATATGTAATGCAATTTCAATTTAATATCCTAGTAATGTAATTCCTATTTGATATTATTGGCCCAAAGTTAAGCTTTACATCCAAGTATAAGATAGATGTTTTTCTATATTGTAATTTTGTTTTTATTAATAAATTTACAACAATATTTTAGATAAATGAAAATCGTAACAGTAAAATAATTAACATATAAATAGTATTTATTGTGGTAGATTTCATGTTTTCCAGTATAACATATAAATAGTACTTAATGGAGTAATGGGCTAGATGTTTCCCACGATGGGATAGATCTCACGTAAAAGTCAAAATAAACATAATTATAAACATTTAAATTTTAATGTTTAACATTTAACATTTTTAGTTTTTAATCTAATTATTATTATGTATAAACACAATATAAATTTAAAATACTATTAGCACTAAAACAAATTTTAAATAAATAAAACCTCTTTTTATACTTACTTAAGTATGGTAAATAAATAAAAGTATAAATAAACTAGAGGTATGGTAAAAAAATTAATACCATGGCCAAATACCATGAGCGAGATATCATATTTATAATGGAGGTATGGTAAATAAATAAATATAAAAACCGTATAAAGAGGTATGGTAAATAAATAAAAATATATCAAATAGGATTAGAAATCAACATCTAATTATATATCAAGCCTATGGGTCAAATACCATGGTAAATAAAAGATATATGGTAAATAAATAAAACCTCTTTTTTATATTTATTCCTTAAACATCTTTATATTAAAGAACATTAAAAAAGGAGGTGAGGTTTTATTTAGCCAAAGCCTATGGACCAAATACCATGGATCAAATTATTACTAATACCATGAAAAAAACATTATTAACCCTAATATTAATATTAATATTATTAAATTTAATAACTTTGGATTAATACAATATTAATTGTTTTATATTATAATATATATTAATATATCATGATATATATATCAACTTTAGATATACATATGAGAGGAAATAACAAAGCCATGGAATGATAGAGGTGGAGAGATAAGGAGAGTGACAAGGGAGAGATGGAGATAAATTGAAGTAAATGGGAGAGGAGGAATGAAGAGAGAGAGGGGTAGAGGAGTGAAAGAGGTAGAGAAGGGTAAGAAAGGGAGAGGGAGACATAAATATGGATGTGGGAGAGAGAGCAGGAGAGAGGGGGGAAGAGAGAGGAAGGACAAGAGAGAGGACTTGAGAGAGAGGAGGAGAGAGGGAGAGGTAGATAGATGGAGTTGGAGAGGGAGAGATGGAGGGAAGAAGCAACACATAGAGAGTTAGAAGTGGGGGGAGAGAGAGAGAGAGAGAGAGAGAGAGAGAGAGAGAGAGAGTGGCAAGGGAGATATGGAGAGAGAATGTGTATGTTTATGGGTGAGATAAAGAGATAAAGAAGGAGAGATGTAGACATGGGGGGAGAGAAGGAGAGAGAAGGAGAAATATTGGGATATAGTACCATAGTTGGAGAGAGAGAGAGAGGGTGATGGGGGTGGGGAGAGAGAGAGAGAGGATTGGATGGAAATTATAGAGAGAGGGGGGAAGATAAAGGGATGAAGGAGAGAAAGGGAGAGAGAGGAAGGACGAGAAAGAGGAAGAGAGTGATGGGGGAAGAGAGAGAGAGAGAGAGAGAGAGAGAAATGGAGTTGAAGGGGGGAGAGGGAGGGAAGAAGAAATACACAGAGAGTGTGAAGGGGAGAGAGGGAGAGGGAGTGAAAAGGGAGAGATGGAGAGAGACTTTGTATGTTTGGGGGTGAGATAACGAGACAAAGAATGAGAGACGACGAGAAGAGGGGAGAGAAGTAGAGAGAGAGGTATATAGTCACAAAGTTGGAGGGTGAAGAGAGAGAGAGATGTAGGAGAGAAAGGGAGAGAGAGGAAAGAAGAGAGAGATGAGGCGAGAGAGTAGAGAGAGGTAGGGAAAGGGAGATGGAGATGGAGGGGGAGAGAGATGGAGGTAAGAAGAAATACATAGAGAGATAAAGGTGGAGAGAGAGAGAGAGGGAGTGATAAGGAATATATATATATATATATAGAGAGAGAGAGAGGAGGAGGAGGAGGAGGGAGTGATAAATAGATATATTGGAGAAAGAGACTATGCTTTGGGGGTGATATAGAGAGACATAGGGAGATAGATATATAGATGGAAGGTGAAGAGAAAGAAGAAGAGAGAGATAGAGATAGGGAGGGAGGGACAAAGATATTGATAGATATGAAGTGAGAGAGCATGTGAGTTTGGGGGATGAGATAGAGAGAAAAAGAAGGAGATATGGACAGAGATATAGATATAAATGGAGCGGGAGAGAGGGAAGAATATTTCCTGGACTAGATGCATTGATTTCAGTGGAGATGGTGATTTCTATTCCTATTTTATTTCTTGCACTATATGCATTGATTTTAGTG
>JAXQQM020082245.1:0-192663 GCA_034641835.2 Pinus albicaulis | reverse complement strand
ATTCAACTTAGTACCCATACCTCCAAAATAGACCTTTCCAAAAGGCTGTTGTGAACTTACCATCTCTGTCTAAAACAATCATCTTTGGGACCCCATGTAATCTTAATATCTCTTTCAGGAACACATCTGCTACTTGGGTTGTCCCAAAAGTAGATTTCACTGGTATTAAGTGTCCAGCTTTCATTAAAGTGTCTACTACCACCATAACTGAATCATGCTCGTACTTAGTTCTGGGTAATCCTGTTATGAAGTCTATATAAACGGTGTCCCATTTTCATTTTGCAATCAGCAAAGGTTTTAAAAGTCCAGTAGGATGTTGATACTCAACTTTAACTAGTTGACACTCCATGCATCTATCTAAATATGTTGCTACATCTCTTTTCATTCCTGGCCAAAACAAATTCTTTTTCAAAGCTGTTAACATTTTCTGATATCCAGGATGCCCTACATACGGTTGTTTGTGATATTCATCTAAAATCTCTCTTTTCAAGGACTCCACATTGGGGATATATAATCTGTTTCTCTAACAGATCAGTCCTTTTTGGTTTTGTGTATAGTTAGTTATCTCCTTCTTTAGCAGTTTCACCTGTAGTGTTTCATAACTTGGATCCTATTATGCTACCTTTTTCACTAAATCTTCTAAATCAAACTGGGCACTACTTCCAATGCTGTTTATAGTTTGACAAGCATTTCTGCTCAAGGCATCAACAATTTTATTTTCATTCCCTCTTATATGTTTTATGTCCATATCAAATTCACTCAGAAAAGACAGCCATCTAGCATGTCTAGCATTCAGTTCAGTTTGGGAAAAGAAATATTTAAGACTAATATGATCAGTCATCAATGTAAATTTCTTTCCAATAAGATAGTGTCGCCACATCTTCAAGGCATGAATAACAACAGCCAACTCCAAATCATACGCACTATAGTTTTGTTCATGTGTCTTCAGTTTCCTAGACTCATATGCAATAACTGAATTTTCCTGCAAAAGGATTCCCCCCAACCCCTGTCTACAGGCATCTATACATACAAAAAATTCTTTATCAGGATCTGCAATTTTCACTATAGGGGCTGTAGTGAGTTTTAGTTTTAATTGATCAAAACTGTTTTGGCATTTTTCAGTCCACTCAAATTTGACCCCGTTTCTTTGTAATGAGGTTATGGGATATGCTACGGAAGAAAATCTCTCCACAAATCTGCGATAATAACCTGCAATCCCCATGAATGATCTCACTTCTGAAACATCAGTTGGCACAGGCCATTCTTTAATAGCCTTTATCTTTTCAGGGTCAACAGCTAACCCTTGTTCAGAAATAATATGTCCCAAGTATTGGATCTTGTCCTTATAAAATTCACATTTGCTGAATTTGGCATATAACTGGTTTTCTTTCAAAGTTTGCAGCACTATCCTCAAGTGCTCTTTGTGCTCCTCCTCATTTTTGGAATAAACTAAAATATCATCTATGAACACCAGTACAAATTTATCCAAATACTTGTTTAACACACTATTCATTAGGCACATAAAGGTGGCAGGGGAATTTGTCAAACCTAAAGGTAGGACTACAAATTCGTAGTGACCACACCTGGTTCGAAAAGTTGTTTTACTAATGTCTTCTTCCTTAATTCTGAGTTGGGGATGACCAGTCCTTAAGTCAATCTTCGAAAATACTAAAGCTCCTCTCACTTGGTCAAAAAGGTCATCAATTTTGGGCAAAGGGTATCTGTTTCTAATGGTCAACTTATTCAGTTGACGATAATCAATGCACATCCTAAAGGTTCCATCCTTCTTTTTCACAAATAGAACCGGTGCTCCCCAAGGAGACACACTCGGTCGGATATAGCCCTTATCCAGCAATTCTTGCAATTGCATTTTAAGTTCCATGAGTTCAGGGGGACTCATTCGATAAGGGGTTCGGGAAACAGGTGTTGCTCCCGGCACCAAATCGATTGAAAATTCAGTCTCTCTTTTGGGGGGAAGATGAGGAATCTCATCTGGAAAGACTTTCTTAAACTCTCTTACTACTGGCAAAGTATCGAGCAAATTTTCTTTAGGTTTCTGTTTTGTTTCTTCTACATGTACTGCATATACTTTATATCCTTTCCTAGCTATTCTTTTTAATTGTAGTGCTGATATCTGTCTTACAGAAATAGGTTTTGGTTTTCCCTTGAGAATAAAAAGTCTCCCCTCTTCATCTACACAATGCAGGGTCTTATCCCAGCAATTCATCATGACCTTTTTCTTTTCCAGCCAGTCCATTCCTATCAGCAAGTCATATGACCCTAATAGCAAAATGTTTAAATTTACTTCTGTTTGAAAATCATTTAATGCAATTGTTGTTTGGGGTAATTTATGCATTTCCTTTCTCTTAGTTCTAGTGGCTAACTGAACGAACCAGGACTGCTGAAATTTTTCAGGTTTAAGATTGCATTTTTCTACAATTTGTGGACTAATATAACTCAAAGAGGCACCCAGATCAATCAAAACAATAACAGATTGGTAAGCAATCTTACCCTCCATTTCAACCATGGTAGCTTGGTGTTGCGCTTGTCGATTCTCCAAGGCTGCACTGATACTGGGTATATTCCTGGCTATGTCATTTACTGTAGTAGCTTCTCGATCTCTCATAATCATCTGAATGTTTCAGTGGGGAAAATCCCTCAAAACATGGGGTTCTCCACATCCCCAGCATTTCAAAGGTTCCCTCATTTTGACTGTGCCTTCCTTCTTAATTCCTTCATCTAGTTGTTTAGAACCAATTTGAGACTGAGCTGTTTGGCTTTCTTTTGGTTTATTAAAATTTTTCCTCTGGTGATCCCTGCCAAATTTCTTCAAATAAGCTAGTTTCTATTTCTTTCCTTTGAACTCACCCTTGTTTACCCAGTTTTTTCCATGCTCACCTTTTCCTTTAAACTGCTGGTAGCACAACCTAACTTTTCTGACAGCTTCGTCCATCATTTTTGGGTTATCAAACTCAATCTTCTCTTTGTCACAACAGGCAAATAGTTCAAAAACCTTTGAATCTTTGCCTTCTCTTCCCTAATATAAGGGACATATCTCAAAAAATTGGTAAATTTGGTGAAAAACTCATAAATTGTGAGCTGTCCCAGTCTAAGTTCATGGAATTCCTTTGCTTTATCATCATAATAATGCTCATTTAAATAGCGGTTTTTAAACTTGACCTGAAAATCTTCCCAAGTAACTATCTTTTCATCGATGGCATGAACCATTTTCGTCTCCTCCCACCACAAGGTAGCCTTACCTTGTAGCTGGTAAACAGCTAATCTGGCCTTCAGATTGCTTTCATATTCATAGACCTGGAAATACTTAATCATGTTCAGCAACCAGGCTTCAGCATCTTCCTCCTCCCCATCATAGGAGGGAGGTTTGATCTTTCGGAATTCCCCCTGTAATTCCTTTTTTATGCTTAGACCAATGCCTAACAGCATCATCATCCTCAGACTCATCATTCTTCCTCTTCCTGGAACCTTCACCCTCTTGGCTGTTCCGCGAAGTTAATTCTCTGATGAGCTTTTCCTGCTCCTCACTGGCTAATGACAAATTGTCATTATGGCTTCTTAACTCAGCCATTTCTCGTTGCAAACTGTGCAACATAGCCATCACTGGAGCATTGGGATCTGGTGTATTATCTTCATCACGTAGATCAATATAAATTTCCTCACCTTCTGCCATTCCAGCACCACTGTACACTACACAACACAGATCCGTAATTTTTTTATTTTTTTTTTTCAACAGTAAATCATCTATACAGTGAGCACACACAACAACAACCCAGTTTTGTATAACATGAGCTTTGATACCATTTGTAACGTCTCTTCCTTACACCCTAGATTTTTTTTTTCTATTTATAACTTACTTCAATGCTTCTATTGACCACAGCTGTTTAATTCTACCTTCGAATTTTCGTTAATTTGATCGGTTATGGAATAGGGTTACTATTCCTCCTATTATTCTTGGGAGTATAGTTTTATTATTTTCTTCCACTAATCATTGGGGTTAATAGAATTTACAGCTATTCTTCACCATCTCTATTATATGGTTGCATTTACTCTCATGCTTGTTTATCAATGCATGTTGTAAATGATACATGTATTCTACCACATTTATATGATACTCATACATGAGAATTTATTCATAAATATTATGTAGGCTTATTAACCTCTATGTCTTAGTCAATAGCGTTCTTCTACATATTAGTTATGGTATTTGATGGGTTTTTTTGAGTCTTTGTACATTTCAATTCTTATTACCCCACCTTTGAATCACGAATTATCCATGGTCTATTCACATTTACCCTCCTATCACGGATATTAATTGATGGTGAGCCGAACCATTGCATTGTTTATTCTTTACATACATATCTTTGATGCTGAGTGATGTGGGGATATACGCACTTACATTTTACTCCCTTCATGGTGTCTCGTTGGCATAGTTGACTCAAGGATTTGGCCTCGAAAATTTGTTCAACCCTCCTCCTTGTCGTATTCGTGGACACCTTGTTACTTTTCCAGTTTACTAGTTCTGCATCCGTCCAGGTTTGAAGATATACGTATCTATTTATTGTTTATGATATGCCACACCAGGCTGCATTTTTAATACGCCGGACACATGATAAAATCGATGGTACTGTGGCGTAGATTTCATAGATTGACATTTACATTTTGAACTACTATGTGTTAAATGCCAATTTCCCAAGCTCGATCCGTGGATAAGCCGTGGATTCAAGGCCACATGGACGGTGAAGATCATCCTTGATTGTTAGGTTTTCGTCGGTTCTTGAGTTTGGAACACTTGTATAATTATCTGTGTAATTTGTTGAGGCGGTTCTTTTCTCCTTTCATTCGTTTGACTTACCTCCTGGTGGCGAGACTCTGCACCTTGGAGGAGCTGAGCATGGAGGCTTCTAGACGTCGATGTAACTATGCCCTTAACGTATGATGGTTCAGGTATGACGTTTATACATGTCTCTGGTTTTGTAAATGTTGGGTTTACGCTCCGCGTTTATATTTTGATATGAATTTCTCTATCCGTAGAAAATACGCTCTGTTGCTTGAGCGAGGGCTGAGGTTAATTAAAATAAATTCATTACATGGTCTCGCTCACAGTCGAGTTTTCGTATTGGTCATTTGGACCACCTCTGGTAAAAATTCTTCTGTTCGAGTATGTTAAAAAAATTTTATTTGCTATTAATTCAACATCTCTTCTGCTACCTAGTAGGTTTTCTTATGAACGATGGGTGTGGTTAATGCTCTATCGTTTCTGGATAGAAGCTTACTCCCCCCTCCCTCTACGTCATTCGAGGTTTTTTCTGAGGTTGTTCGAGAGGCTATAGGTGGATTTTTCTGGGTTCGAGCATTTTCCAGGCCCTAGGTCAGTGTTAAATTTTGATTTTATCACAGAAGTTGTGGCTTCCTATTCCCCATTGAAACGCCTACTCTTCGAATTGTTAATACTATGCCTCTACTTCTATTGTAGATAGTTTGGAAGGGAATGGGGTTCTCCTTTACTAGGTAACCACCTACTTCTTTGTTAATATTTCATTCTTGATAAAAAAAATTCAATTACTCTACTCATGTTCTCATTATCGATTGTTTCCATTACAGGTATTCGCGAACGTTATATGCTCTTCCTTTCTTGTTGAGCCATGAAAGGCGTGGGTTAATTCGACACTAATGTCAATGCTCTTGGCGTTTCAGGTCGGTATTCACAGTAGATTGGTCGAAGAGAAGCCAATTCTCATCACTTTGTTATACAAAAATTTTTCAGACAATTTAACCTTTTTTATCATCATAGAAAGTGTTTATTGTAATATTAAACTCTGCCAGAGACTGTGACTATTATTATTTTTTCATTCAGATGATGAACTTTCCGATATATTCAGTTCTGGAATATTATAATGGCACTACGGTATCCTGTCTCCATAAGTGGCTGCAACATTCGATATGTATATATATATAGGACATGTCTATTCCTTATCTCTGTTATTATGGACAACTCAATAATATGTATTTTGTTTCCCTTAATACTATTGTTAATTATTTTCCTTTTTATTAATGGTCTTTTGAACTTTAGTGGAATAAAATCCGACATGCACTCGTCTTAATTTATTTACTGTTACTTCTCACATAGTAGCACAATTGACTATAAGTCCCTTGGATACAAAAGTGGTCAAGTTGTAATCTCTCAGTGAAGGAGAATTTCCCATTTACCCAGAGTCTGAAATTCCAGGTGTATTATATGAGTCCAACAGTGGACTCTCTTTATACCCGTTAGTTTGGGTTCCATTACATTCCTTACTTATGAAGTTTTATGCAAATATATATATCACTAGTTTTTCTTAGCATACACTTGCAGTCCATGTAGTGTTCAGACTACATTTCTGAACATACTATAGATCTAATGGATAAATTACTTGTTATCCTTCCCAGTTTATAATTTCCAGAATCTATTAATTTGTGACCCTTACTTTAGGAAGGGTATCAACACCAGTTTTATATATATATAATTCTCAAACCACATTTGTTTACTTGTTTAACAACTTCTCTAGTCCTGTTTCTTTAATACCTACATATTTATATGTCTATATATATATGTGAGGCATTTAAATTTATAGTATTAGAATGTACACTCTTTCATTCAGTCCATATTATAGAAGGAAATTCTACAGATAAACATGCACTGTTGTTTTGTAAATCTATATGCCTGTGATTTACTTAGCAATTCCAACAGATGTATAGATCTGACCTATATGTACTTAGTTTCTCTTACTCACAGTTTTCTAGGTTCCCCAAATGTTCACTGAATTAATTCTATTTACACTGAAATAGATTAAAGTTACATAAATACAATTTATGAGACAACATAATCTCCAGATTTAAACCAGAGATTGGTTTAGAGGTTCTGGCGGATTTTTCCTTATTTTTATGGTTCCTACAACTATGTAGAACTGAAAGAGTTTAATTATTCTACTATTTTGTAATTGTATGGAACACCAGCACAAAATAAAACATTTAACTAGTGTGCAACTATAATCATCAACTTTTACACATAGCAACAGATAGTTTTAATCATTCATAACACTGTGAGCATACCACTTTGGTATTTGACCAGTCCTCCCAACCTTAGAGTCCCTCTATCTCCAGAACTCACCCCCGAGCTGAGACCACCTCCAGAACATACCACCCTCTAATCTGTTCAGGAATAGCTTATTTAAGCTTTTGCTCCCCAAAGCCTATTTCTAATTCTGTGTCCAGAATATCAGGATGCTTTTCTTCCTATTTGCCTAGGCTTCCCTATTTAGGGATCTTTAAAGCTGCTTTCTGCTTTTCCCAGCTTTTTACCTCTTCCCAACTACTCTCCACATCATTGGGGAAACTATATTTTCCTCAAAATCGAATTTAGAAATAAATTCTTTCAAGGATTTTTGAAATATTTTTAGGGAATTATTTTCCTCTATCCATCCTCATGGATTTAGCAAGTGGTCTCCCAATTCTCATTATTGTCAATATGCACAGAATCATTTCATTTATTTTCTAGAATTAAATATTTAATTACATCCAAAAATTAATTATCCATTGGGGTCCACTCCCCTTTGGATTAAAGTTCAAATGTCTAACTTTGACAGAACATAAAACTAGGAGTGTTACAGCTACATTTCATATATATATTTCCGCTAAAGAGGAAGGTTACATTCCAAAACCTCTAGAAAATGGGATACGAAGATAAAACTATATATAGGTAAAATCGAACCGTTCACTGTAAACATATGACTATCATCTAAGCCCGGTAATTCGAGGAATCCATTATCATTCTACATATAAATATAAAACAAAAGCCTATAGCTATTCATTTGCACAAAGCCCTTAAATAGAAACAAATAAAGTAAGTAGAATGATGGTGTTTGGAGCCTTAAAAGGCTATTGGCTGAAAACCCTTCAAATTTTACATAACACCGAAGAATGGGAATGGAGAACCCTACTTTAGAACAGTCAATTCCTTGTCGTAATAGATGAAAATAACTGTTAAAAGAAATAACAGTGAAGGTTGAAAATATGGAGTCACTTAGAAGAAATCCTCAAAGAAAAATTTGGGAATCCTGTATAGATGTCCAGGGTATGGATTGCCTACATCAAAGAAGGAAATTGTAACTAATTAGTACATGAAACCCTTAAAATCTAGTCGCAAATGTAAATATAGAAGATAGGAAAAGGGGAAAAATCTCCTATTACATGGTCTGGAATCCTCGTCAGCTAAGAAAACTAAAAACCTTGTAAAAAGGGAGTTTACAAAAGAGTTAGTAGGAGCTCCAAAAAAGAAGGCCAATTCAACAAAAGATAGAAATGAATTTCCAAAGATAAATATAAGCCATGAGAAAATCCTTTACATAGAGAAATAGGTTCACTTGGATAGGGAGAACAGAAGCCACATCTGAGGAGAAGGAAGCACACGAGCCTCGACGCATGTATTCAAGCCTGGAGAAATTATTTCCCAAAAACATAACTGTTTGCAGCAAATGTTGAATGTTTTGTGGATGGCAGAGAACCACCATTACAACTTGTAATAAACCCAAATGAGGGAAGTTAATTAAATCGCCAGGAAACATCAAAAACTTTGTTGGAATGAAATGAAAATTCCATGGTTACCCTTGTGAAGATTAAATTACCTATTGGTACATTCATGGCAAGACAAAGCTATAGTCGGAGGACTGTCTATGGCATGAATTATCTAGGTGGATATCAGTGGCCACCCACCTATTCCATTTGGACCAACACCATCAATTCTTGCAGCTTTTCACATTCAGCACAACTTGTTATTTTTAGCAAGTTTTCGGGTCGTCCACTCCCAAAGTCGTTTTGGGGCCTTAATGATCCAAGTGGATATTGGTGGCCACCCACCTATCCCATTTGAACCCCCATAATCATTTCTTTCAGTTTTTAAGTTACAACACAACTTACTATTTTTAGCAGTTTTTTAGGTCCTAAACATCCGGAGACGTTTTGAGGCCCTAAACGATGTTTTTTTGGCATCGTTCGTCCGAAAAATATGATTTTGTTCTGAAACCAATATATGTGGAAATATTTTTAGTCCTCAGATATATATTTATAACGATGTACCATATGGGTCAAATGGAGATCGTATGCCGAAGTTATGTCCCCGAGAAGTTGAAACACCAGTTTAGCCAAATGGGCCCATAGTTTTGGCGCTTCATCTCCTAGGATTAGGTATTTGGACGTTTAGAGATCTCCATTGTTTCTCAATAATAAATAGTCCCTTGAGGCTCATTGTAACTCATTTCAAGGGCCTGTAGCCGCCACATCTCTTCTTAGAGATAAGATACTAGCGCCCTAGCTAGTTTATTTCCATTCTACCTCTAAGAAAATTTCAATTCTTTGATATTAATGAAATGAAGTGTTATTTCCATTGCATCTTTGTATTTATGGTTATATGTGTATTCTATTTCGTTCCTGCATAAATCTGGATCAATGGTATCACAACAGTCTTCTCTTTCTCTATTTTTCTTTGCATGTCCCCAACACGATCAGGGTATAAGAAGTTAGGGCTCGATCTGGTTGAACCCTTACAATATCAGCCTTGCAAACCCCAATGACCTCACATGGTGGAAGAAAAGAAAGACGAGGGAGTAGGAGATCCTATAAAAGTATTGCTAGAGGATGCCCTCGAGAAACATAGGAACACGATGATGGATAATGTTTATCAGATACTTGAACAACTACTCACCTATGGCGCATCTGCATCCACCAACCACTCTCGAGGCACCACTCCCTTCAAGGTATAGGGAAACTCTTACAATCCTATATTTGAAGGCCAAATAGATGCAGATGCCATAGATAGATGGTTAAATTTGTTGGAAGGGTATTTCTCGGTCCATGATTTCTCTGACCGAGAAAATATTATTTTTTCACTCCTCAAAGTTGCCCCCCATGTCAAATATTGGTGGGAAACCTACTGTGAGCAAGAGGAAGAAGGGGAACCCTCTCTATTCTCGACCACATACACTTGCAATTTGTTTTGAGATGACATCAAGGAACAATATTATCCGTTCAGGAGCTCTGAGTACAAATACATCCAATGGACCACGCGATGGCAACAAAGGGATCAAGATGTGCACAAACTGACAAATTTGTTGCATACCCTACGCACAAAGTTGGGTATTATACATTCAGAGGGACATTTTTTGCTCAAGTACTGCAGCTATTTGCACAGACACATTCAGGAGGAAATGGAGTTCCTTGAAATTATATTTCTTGGCACGTCATATCACTATGCTGCCAAGATTGAGCTTAAATTTAAGCAGAAGAAGCGAGACTTTGGATCTACAAATCCAAAAGGTTCTCCTAAAATGCAGAACAAGGGGCAAGGCCAAAGGTGTATGACTCTGGAAAACACCAAAAATCACAAGAAGGACATAGGGAAGTGGTTTGAATTTCATAATAGCCCCATTCACAGCACAAATGAGTGTCGGGCCAAAGAGTCATTGGTGGTCGAACTAGAGGAATCAGAATCAGATGCATTTTCTGATCTTGAGTCAGAAACAAAAAAAGGCAATGAAAAAGGGAAGTATATCATTGATGCTGATTTGAGTGCCATTTTTTCCACCACCAAGATGGAGAGGGAGGATCCAGAGGATCCAGAGGAGGGGGAGCACCTCTTCCACTCGCAGATGTGGGTGAAGGGTTGTCTGCTGCAATTTCTTGTCGATTGCGGAAGCCAAAAGAACCTCATTTTAGAAGAGGTCATGAAGTGGCTCGGCCTACAAACCATATCACACCCACAACCATATACCATTGGGTGGCTCCACCCAAGGAGATATCTCTGCGTCCGCCAGTAGTTCTTCCTTCCGTACAGTATCAAGCCATTCAGAGCTGAGGTATTGTGTGATTTTTCTCCTCTTGATGTAGCTGATGTATTATTAGGCCAACCATACTTGTGGAGGTGACATGTTTTGTATGAGTCTAGGCCTGGTGCTATTGTTATTATTTTGCTAAATAACTTGTACAGGATACCGGAGGTACTATCACCTCCTGTCATCTCTTTGACTACTACAAAACAATCCAGTAAGATTTTTTCCCAAAATAGGAAATTTACTTTCCTTACAACTCGCTCACAGGGAAAGAATAATATTGTGGCCATAACCTTGAAATAGGGCTCCCTTGCATGGTTGTAGTATATGGAAAAATTCATGGACGAATACGATCCAAAGGTTCCTCTACACTGTCAGCACAAGCACTCCATTGATCTGACTCCCAACACACCACCGTCTGATGTTGCCATACATCCTGCAACTACACATACAAAATCCATGCATGTACTATCTAAGGCTGATAAAGAAACCAAATTTACTAAACACATCCAGCATGTCCACCCGCAGGTCGATGACATCTTGTACAAATCTAATACCTAGTTCAACAAAAATTGCCTCAGCTCATGGACGATCTCAATGCAATGGGGACCATTTCTTCCTAAGGAGGGAGGAATGATCTAGGTGGATATTGGTGGCCACCCACCTATTCCATTTGGATGAGCACCATCAATTCTTGCAGCTTTTCACATTCAGCAAAACTTACTATTTTTAGTAGATTTTCCAGTCCTTCACTCCCGGAGCCATTTTGGGGCCTTAATGATCTAGGTGGATATTGGTGGCCACCCAACTATTGGATTTGAACATTGAAATTAGTTCTTTTAGTTTTTAAGTTACAACACAACTTACTAATTTAGGATTTTTTCGGGCCCTGAACTTCTGGAGCCGTTTTAAGGCCCTAAACAAGGTTTCTTGGGCATCGTTTGTCCGGAAGATATGAATCTATTTCGAAATCAATATTTGTGGGAAAATTTTCATTCCTCCAATTGATATTTATAATGACGTATCATACACGTCAAATGAATATCGTATGCCAAAGTTACGTCCCCGAGAAGTTGAAACACCAATTTACCCAAATGGGGCCCATAGTGTTGGCACTTCATCTCCTAGGGTTAGGTTTCTAGACGTTTAGAGTTATCCACTGTTTCTCAATAATAATTAGGCCCTCGAGCCTCATTGTAACTCATTTCAGAGGCTTGTAGCCATCACATCTCTTCTCAGAGATAAGCTACCAGCGCCCTAGCTAGTTTATTTCCATTTTGTCTATAAGCAAATTTCAGTTCTTTGATATTAATGAAATGAAGTGTTATTTCCGCTGCATCTTTGTATTTATGGTTATATGTGTATTCTGTTTCATTCCCGCATAAATTTGGATTAGGGATAGAGCAAGGCTCATGGAGGAGTTACAGAGGAAACACCGACAGAGCAAGGTTCATAGTGGAATTACAGATGAGACGTTGGGAGGGCAAGGAATGCCAAAACAAAACGAAGTTATGGTTTCGAGGAGGAGGTCATTACCCTAGAATGGGTACCGCAAAGATCTCATCCTTAGATCTTGCGACCCTAATATCCGACGGCCAACATCTATGAAAGTGTCCCCCTGAAAAACCAAATCCCCATGCAAGTACAATAAATCGAATCAGACTAATAAATTTTTAACTCCGAATGAGATTTAATAACCATGGATAAGATCAATAAACTGGTTCTCAATTATGCCATGTTGGTACCAAAGTCTAACACATTAATCATCGGTATCTCATGCATTAAAAAAGAGTAGCCTCAATCAAATATAATCCATCTAATTACAATGAATTGATATAACTCATTTGCTGAGGAGAAAACCAAGTTGTGGGATGACATGAATACCCGTAATATATGGTATAGGTAGAGATAGGATTAAATTCATTTTACGTCCATAATCTGGTCTAAACTTAGGTAACAAAGGTTAAATGTAATTTTATTTTTGTATTTACCGTGTTGCATGTTACATGTACCTCGCATGGGAGTGACTTGTTTATCATCTATTGACCTGCCAACTTCACCTACCAGAAAATATGATCAAGAACAAAATTCAACATTCCTCGCTTGAGAATTTTCCAACAACATAAGCCATCTACAAATTTTTCCTTAGAAACAAAAGGTTGTTTACTAGGTACTTAAGGGGTGGTAAAAAACTTGAATTAACCACCGAGAATATAGCTACAAAACTTATGTTTCAAGTACACCATTGGGAGGGCTCTACGGTAAGTTGTAGTATAGTTATTTTTTGTCATGGAATGTTTTATGTTGGAAAAAAATATTGGGTGATAAGGTTACCATCTCCAGGATGAGCCAAAACAAATCCAAAATAAATTCTTGATGCTTCGATACAAACATGAAATTTCTTGTTCTAATTTGGATAAACCAAGATTGGTGCGCTTGCTAGATTTTCCTTTAGAAAGTTGAAGGGAACTCACATTAGTCACACCTTAAACCCTTCAAATTTATTCAAAAACTTATCTGGTGGTGTAATGATCATGGAATAGTTACAGATTAACCTCTGGTAATATCATATGTGGATAAGGGTTGACCTTAATTTCTTAGCACTCATCAGTGAAGGAATATTCAAGGTTAAAATGACCTTGGTAGGATCAAAGCACACTCTTTGCAAAATGCCCCTCTTGATCATAATTGTAGCAACACATCATAGTCATGCCTCATCTTCTACCACCCATTGTTCCTCCACTTCCTTGCACTCAAGGAGCTTAATTGATCCTATATAAAAAATTATCCAATCAGTCAGAGAGGGTGTCTAATGTTCTACATTGATCGGTATGGTGAGTTGGCAAACCACAAAACTATAGTTCTTTAATATTGTGTGTAATTTTTTTCAAAATAAATTAGATATTATTTTTTATGTGATAGTTGAGATTTTCATATTTTGTGTTTATTATTAAAATTTTAATCTTAATACCAATTATCCTTCATCTACCTACTTTCGCACAAGTTCTCCTAGCCAGAAATAATTAATTTTCGCATATATATATATATATATATATATAGGATCACAACATTTTTTTCAATTAGTGGACAAAAGAAGTGTACTCTTTTGAAAAGATGTCTAAAAAAATTACAAGTGAAAAATTGTGAATGGTGACATCTTTTTTTCTCATTAAATATTTTCTTTCAACCAAACTAAATCACTTGATGTTTCATCCAATTCAATATTACATTTTAAGTGAACTGAATTAGAGGAATGGTAGCAAAAAATAATTGCCGAACTCTTTTCTCACAAATATTATTTCCCACTTCAAACAAAAATATTTCATTATAAATATTATTTCACACTTACTATTGTGCCAAAATGCTTCCTCACGAATAGAATTCCACACTTTGTTTTATGTGTTATTTATATAAATAGAAAGACAAGTGATTTTTCATTAGGGACATTAGAAAAACTTAGATTAAACTTTTTGTAAATGTTAGGTTAAATTAAATAGGTTAATTTTTTTGTAAATGTTAAATATGCTAAATGTTAAACATTACATGTTTATGTTTAAGTTTAAATTTTTACTTGAGATGTACCCCATAAATATTACATGTTTAAGCTTAAATCTACATTTAAATTTCCATTTCCATTTCCATTTACAGTTACCCCATATATGTTAAATGTTTACATTTGTGTTTACATTCATGTTTACTTTTTTACTTGAGATATACCCCCATACATGTTAAATATTTACTAGTTCACATGTTTATGGTTTATGTGAGATCTATCTAATACATGTTAAATGTTTACAGGTTTACATGTCTAAGTTTACATGTGTTTAAGAGTTTACATGAGATATATCCCCCATACATGTTAAATGTTTAGGTTTTCATGTTTAAGGGTTTATGTTGAAGTTTACATGTTTACCTCTTCACTTGAGATCTACGCCCATACATGTTAAATGTTTACGGGTTTACATGTTTACTATTACATGTTTATGGTTACATATTTATATTTACATGTTTATGTTTACATGTTTACGGGTTTACGTGAGATCTACCCTAATACATGTTAAATGTTTACAAGTTTACATGTTTACTTTTACATGTCTATGGGTTTACATGAGATCTACCCCATACAAGTTAGATGTTTAGGTTTACATGTTTATTGGTTTACTGGTTTATATGTTTAAATTACATGTTTATCGGTTTACGTGTTTAAGTTTAAATTTTTTTACCCCATACTCGGTTAAATGTTAAACACAAGAATAGTCCAATATTGTTAATATTTTCCAATGTATATAAGAAAAATTATTTTTCCTATGTATGCAAGAAAACACCTTTTTTAAGTATTAACAATATTAATAGATTTTTTTTTAAATGGTTTATTTATGATATTTTTAAACCTTAAAAGGTTGATAAGACTTAAAAAGTTGATAAGATTTATGGCATGGATTAATTGTTACATTCTTAACACACACACACACACACACACACACACACACACACATATATATATGTATATTATATAGCCAAAGAAAATCACTTGATTTTTTTTATTAATTAAATATTTTCATTTTACTGAACCAAATTTGGTGTGGATTTAAAAGTGGGAAAACAAAACTTAAGTAACAAAGTTCTTTAAATTAATTTAAATCTAAGTATTTCGGGGTTGTTCTTTAATTTTATGTGCATATTGTTTCGAAATAAATTAGATATTAATTTCTAAGTAATAGTTGAGATTTTGAGATTTTTTGTGTATTATTAAAATTTTGAACTTAACACAAATTATCCTTGATTCACACACTGTAACAAAAGTTCTCCCAGTAAAAAATAATTCATTTCCTGATTTATTTTCTGTGTGGTAAGGGACTTTTTGGCAATGATAATGTACCTAGCATGGGAGTGACATGTTTATCATTTATTGACCCCCCAACTTCACCCTATTCTACCCGAGAAAGATGATCAGGACCCACATTCAACTTTCTTGACTTGACAATTACTTTAAATTTGAACTCATGGAACAAAAATATCCATCTGCAAATTCTTCCTTAGAAGAACAATTTTGTTAACTAGGTACTTTAGGGCAGAATGATCAATCAAAAAACTTGAATGGGCCATCGAGAAGTAGCAAAAAAAAATATGTTATGAGTACACCATTGTGAGGGCTTCACTCTTAGTTGTGATATATTTATTTTTTATCATGGAAAGTTTTATGTTGGAAAAGTAGATTGGGTGATTAAGGCTACCGTCTGTAGGATGAGTCAAAATAACTCCAAAATCAATTATTTGTCCTTCGATACACACATGAAATTTATTTTTCCAATTTGGATAAACTAGGATTGGTGGGTTTTAAACCTTTTCCTTTAGCGCAGTGAAGGCAACTTCACATTTGAAACACTACGTAAACCCTTCAAATTTATTCATAAACTTTTCTAGCATTGTAATGATAGAGGAATAGTTGTGGATGAACCTGTGGTAATATCGTGTGTGGCTCACAGTTGGCCTCAGGTACTTAAAAATCGTCATTGAAGGCATATTCAAGGCTACAACGACCTCGATAAGAACAAAGCACACCCCATGTGACATGCCCCTTTTGATCGCAATTGTAGCAATGGATCAGAGTAGTTCCTCGTCTGATACTAGCCATTGTTCCTCCACCTCCTCACCCTTGAGGAGCTTAATTGATACTTACATATGAAGAATCATCCAATCGATAAATGATAATGTCTAATTCTCTACATTGATCAGTATGGTGAGCTGGCGAACAGAAAAAATACTAAAAAACATTGGTTGGAACATTTGACTACTTTTTTTAAATTGGAAAAATAAAAGGGAGATGTTCGTAAGTCCTGCATATTTCACATTATAAATGTTCGGTTTGTAATCTGTTGATTAGCAAAGTAATGAAATTATGTGCACTATCTATATATATCTTGTGTACCAACCTGCATATCCCCAATGATAGGAAAACAAGTGAAAGGCCCCGCAAGTATGGAGAGAGTGCTTGGGTGTTGTAGTCTTGGGCACTCCATGGCATGATGCCCCTCAATCTGGTAGTTGGTGCACCATATGTGTTGAGATAATGTCGTCCCAAGTACATATCCCTTATATTCTTTGTCAAATCAATGATTTAATGCTACAATACTATGAGAGTGAGGTCATCGCCAATTGTTCCTCTTCGATTTTCATCTCAGTATCCTTCCATAGCCTCAATTCGAGTTGCCTATTATAGGGTTTCTTGTAGAGTATCACACTTTTGTTTAGTGGGTTTCATCCAAGTAAGTTGAAATAAAAATTTTATGAACCAATCTTTCTTATGATTGGGGTCGATAGGGTAGCTCAGCTTAAAAACATCATTTTTAAATCCTTACATCATCTTGCAGGAAGGTTGCCATTTCCTCTACTTGATTTCCCATAGTTCATATAGCCCCTAATAATCAGTCTTACGTGGTTTAAAATCTTGAAAAAACTCCCTCCAGACTTTGTCTACATCTAATTTTGCTACAATATGCACAACTTGATGAACCATCTTAGTGCTCTATCTCAAACAATAGTCTAAAATTTAATAAGGTTTGTATCAATTAGAGTTTAGCAAGAACTCCATATGTTCTCACACATGTACTAATGTTGTTCGAAATCCTCATACCCTTTCCCAAAGAATTCATAATATCAAGTATAGGGTCCTACCATGTTGCCAACAATCCACAGTTTACCTAGTTGAATGAGTATGAATCATTGTGAAATTGGTTGGGATGATACTTGGAGACCCAAACTACAATTACTATTTATACCACTAGAGGACCTCTATAATATTAATTATCAAAGATAAAACCTAACCAAGGTTGTGATATAGTACCAGGAGAAGGTTGAGGGAGGTATTACCAAAACATTTGGGAAATGAATTACTACTCATGGGAGAAACATCTCAGAAAGAAATATTATCATAGTGAAGTGCATGTCATCAACTAGGACCTCCTTGAGACCTGTATGGCATAATCCATGTGTCTTTCCCATATGTGTTGGTGGCTTAAAAACTCTATTGCTTATCTCAACCTCTATTAATGTGGTAGTCACGACATTTCCTATTGGACTGGGTTTCACTTTAGTTTAATCCCCATCCATCTGCAACTTCAACTAACTTTTTTCTCCTTCCTAGACTTCAAAACTACTTAACATTTCTCCTTCTTGGTGTAGATTTGTTTGTCGTATATGGATGTCCTCCAAAGCTTCTTTCTACAATTCATCAGCTATCCACACTCTCCTTTGTACTCCTAGATCTCTACCCTCCCAAATTCATCCACATCCATATATTCAATATTTTCATAGCTCCCAGCCACGTATAATTCCTCCCTTGAGGTCATTCCCCCTATACAAGGGCTTTAAGATACCGTTGGCGGCCCCTAGAACACCAGCAAGTTCTCTTCTACCATTAAAACTTTAATCCACAATGGGATATCCTTCAACAATTTTCATCGTATCCGTAACTTGAATATTGCCTCAACCTTATAAAAGGACCGATGGCCGTCTATAGAAAAATTGATGGTATACCCCTCTAGATTGGTTTGCACCAAAAATTCAAAACCTTGCATTAGGTGTATATTAATCCGATGTAATTCAACAAGATCATTCGTGGTGTAGGTATAATAAGATCAACTCTAGATGCTAGCATTGTCTTTTATTTGTAGACATAGCAACTAATTGTAAAGTTCCTTTGGCAAATTGCTTGAGAATATCGCATACTGCTCACTCCCAAGATATTGAGAGAACTCAAAAAAAGGAACTATCCTAACAGGAACTTGTTTAATTTTTTAACGAGGTTTACATAGTAAAAGGAATTATCCTCATGGAACCTTGTTTTATTTTTTAACGAGGCTAACATAGTAAAAGAACTAGCCTCAAGAAGACATGTTTCATTTTTTGATGAGGTTGACAGAGTTAAAGGAACTCTCCTCATGACCTGATTCATTTTTTAACGAGGTTTACACAGTAAAATAACTATCCTCATAATGAATTGATTCATCTTTTAATGAGGTTGACACAGTAAAAGAAACTATCCTCATGGATCCTTGTTTCATTTTTAGTGAGGTTGACATAGTAAAAGAACCATCTTCATGACGAACTGATTCATTTTTTAACGAGGTTGACACAAAAGAAGGAAATATTCTCATAAGAACCTTGATCATGGCTTCCAACTAGAAGAAACAAATGCTAAGTGACACACCTCGATCATGGTTTCCAAGAGGTATTCATCAGATGGAAGAATATTTCTATGAAAGGAACCCATGTGAAGAGACTCAATAAGGATAAGGAAATCATGTTCAAATACCCCCATAGGTTTCACCATCTCAATTACTGGATATAACTCAAAGCAAGTTGAGAAAATAGAGAGAGGCTCGCTTACATCCATAAATAAAAACATGGGACTGGTTTCCATATAATTAACCCGTGGTGGGGTAGATAGCACTTCCATATAAGAAAAATATAGGGGTGTCAGATGTTTGGTAGTCGAATTAAGAATAATGAATTAAATATGGTCAACAGCCATAAGGAGAAAATTTAAATCCAAGGGGCCTCAAACAACCATAAGATCAATAGAGACAGATTTACCCTCCAAGGTAATATGATACTTAGGAAGGATCCCTAAAGCCTCACTAATGGTTATGTTAAAAGCTGACATATTCTGTGTAACAGCCGCAAGCTGAGGGGAACCCAAAGCTTGTGAAGTAGTTGAGGATAAAATACAAATAGAAGCATCTTCATCTACATTCGTGTGATGCATATTCTTACCATAAAAATTCACACTGATTTGGACAGGGATGGAATAAGGAAGACGAGCTAATTCCAATCTATTCCAATAAAAGGAAAATACCTCATTACTTGGAGGGGGTTCTATAGAAATAGGTGAAATGCCCCGTAGCGTAGAAAAATCTGATGTAACAAGAAGAACCTGAGTGGTATTAACCTCACTCTCTACAAGGAGTGTGGGATCGACCATATGTGAAATTAGGTTAACGACTTGATCAACTAATGGATCATCAACCTCAGTGATATGAGTCTCACTCTCCATTGGAAAAGTTGGATTGACTGTACTTTGAATTTTATTAATCACTTCGTCGATTGACGGTAGGTTGGGAGAAATGTTATGGTAACTAGTTGGAAATTTTTGTTGTGGAAAAGTAAGTTTTTCCAACAATTTGAGGCTTCATCCATGTTAGGGAAAATGTGAGTTTGATGATTTTTTTTCATAACCTACAAGGAAACCTAGCTTTACCCTTTTTCCCAGCTAGTTAATGGATCAACAATAAGTTGATAGGATTTTTATTACCATACTTCCAAGACCTTAGAAATACTAGGAAAATTGATAAGTAAGTGGTCACCCTTACAAATATTGCAAGGTTATTTGTGTTCAGGATGTATCTTGGAGGTATCCTAAACACTACCAACACTTACAAACATGGCTGGTATTTTGACTTCTTTCTTACATTTATTCTTCTTATTTTTCCCTTTCGTCTTCTTCTTAGCCACATGGTTACTAGCATCAAGGCTTTTACCAAGCGGGGAACAACAAAGGGAGGAATACATGTTGGGCGAAGAAGGTAAAGAGTCAACATGAGGTTGATTATGTTGAGATGGTGAACTCTATTGAGGTGAAGCATCTAGTTGAGGTGGAACAATTTCAGTACTCAAGGCTAACGAAGTTAAAAACAACCATACCGGTAAACCTATGGTGAATCGAGGTAATGACAATGTAGCCATATAAGGAAGACCAAAATTTCCAAAGGAATAAAAATTAATAGTATTCTCATTGGGAGGGGTTCCTTGGTTAGTAAATTCTCGAACTGTTGCTATTAGATTCAACTTCAGTGAATTTTATTAAAAATCTAAAAATATTAACAATTTAAATTCACAGTCCACTCCTAAGGTATCTAAATAATAAAAACAAACAAATTAACACACGTTATCAAATATAGGAGTCAAACGAAACACAAAGAGTATGTTTCCACAATAAAACCACTAGTTCGAAATGAAATCCAACGTCGCGGAAATTAATGTGGAAAATTGGATGTTGGAACAGTTTCCCTAACAACCTGCTTAATGAAACATTATGGTGCAAGTAACTTCACTATGCCATCTAGAAGTGAATACTACCCTCCGAATAGTCAAGGTGAGTCTAGTAAATGTCTACTCCAAGTACAGTGGGACCTTCCCTCCATCGTCACCTTGGGAAAAATCCTAAATCTAATGGCCACTAAGGTCACCAACTGAGACAATTCTACTTGGGGGAACATTCTGCGATCCGATATACACACAAGGGAATTGTATCAAAGCTTAATTGCCTTGAAAGCTCCTCATCATGGTAAATCTGAGGTTTACTAAAAAGCCACCCCGGGCTCCTTAACAATGGTTAACCTGAGTTTTACCATTTTTATTACGTCCACATCTTCTATCTTCACCGATCAAGTATGTAATATTACCTCATTGGGTTTGACATGACCTCGTGCTTGACTCTTTAAAGAAGAGTTTCCTAAAGCACAATTGCAACAATTGGGTTTTTCCCTACCGCAAGATATTACTTGTTTGTTTTATCTTCTTTGGAAAGATAATTACAACCTATTCCAAAGCATTAATTCTAAACTATATTGGTGGAAAGAGTAATAGAAAATGTAAAAATTTCTAGATGAATTTTATTTAGCATTGTATTATTTTGGCTATTTTTTACTTAAAGAGTAAATGCATATGAAACTAGTGGTGTTATGACCTAAAAAAAAACTAAATGCAAACAAATATGATAATGTAATTTTTTCACTTTGATGTATCCTAACTAAATTAAGGAGAGAGGTTCCATTCACTTCCAATGCAAAAGTTGATAAATAAGAGAAAATATAACAAATTCTCTAATGCACTAATTTCAGCAAGAAAAACTTTAATGGTAATCAATTCAAAACAATTTTTTATTTTTATGTTTTAAAACAAGCATAAAAACATGTAAATTCAAATCGGGGCTATCTTTCAATGAGAGACACTATCTTTCAATCGATAAAATAACTCTTTACAACAAGCATAAATGAATGTATGGTGAGATTCACTAAAATAAAAGAGATCCACAAAACCAATTCCATAAGTGAAAGAGCTTTCTTCAATAGATCAGCAAACCAACAAAAACTCAAAAACCAAAAAATGTAAAGATAAGTGATTTGTCTCAAAAAGATAATCAAAGAAACTGATCTAAATCTATAGTCGACTTTTTCATAATGTAAACTATGCAACGTAATCTATGCATAATTCACTTGAAAAATATGCAAATGTAATTTATGCACGTTTTTCATTCATCTTTTGAAAAGAAGAATTCTAGCTATGAAAATGTAATCTATGAAAGAGAATTCTCAAACACAAGATGATTCCAAATCAGTGAAAGAATAAGAAGACTATTTTCCTTAACTAATGTAATATAAGGAACCAATCAAGTGTAAGAAAAGAAATTTGGGTGAGAATTCCAAACGTAAAAAATAATAACACTCAAAGGAAATTAACACTCAGAGACAATTTTGCAAAGATGAAAGGAAAAAGATGCAAAAATTGTTAAGAAACTGAGACAAACTTATTAGTAATGACCAAAGGAAATCAAATTCAGAATTTCTCAAAAAGGAAAATTCAAACAAGCCACTCAACTTAACAGAGACTTAATGAGTCTGTAAACAAGCTAACATGATCATAAAAACAAAAAATATGGACTTAAAATAGAGAAATATTATCTTTTTCAAAAAAAAAATTACAAGATTGTGCAGGTAAACAACAAAGTTCATTGTGAATGCACACTATTTCTAAAGAAAAAATGTGCAGATCTGTGCTCTGTTTCTGAACAAAATAAAAACAAAAGTTTCAAACCAAAAATTTCAATTCTTAAAATTGTCTAAAGGCATCAAAGGTTACAAAAGGAAACAAAGAAGTACCGGTTCCCTAGTATGATCGCCAATTTGTTACCTAGATTAATCCCTGTTGCGGACAAGAGTAATCTCACTAGACTCCCAAAGGAAAACTAGAAAAAAATAGACAAAACAATGTCACTTTCCTTAGCCTATAACTCAAACATGAAACATGTAGTATGCAAAAGATCACTTACCTATTAACAAAGTTCTTGTATAATTCCTTTCAACGCTTTACATAATGAGCTTTTCCTCAATGTTTTATAGTCTCTCCAAATGCTTTCCACAACTTCTCCATGACACGCCAAAAGAGATATGCATAGACAAAAACATTCAAAGGGATAAAAGCATATTGCATATAATATAAAAATTAAATGAAATCCTTAGTCTACAATACAACATATAAATGAATAAATAATCGGTTATAAGCTATGTGAGTGATCAAGGAATCGCACAAATAACAACAAAAATAGACGCAATTAGGAAAGAACGATTATTTTCTACTAAAATAAAAAAGGAAAATAAGGTTACAAGCTGGTTCCTTGATGTCACAGGGCTCTTATAATGGTCCCCTTAACTTCCCTTGATAACAAGCTCTTTAGACCCAAAACGAACAACATGAGTTTACCAATCCAAGTCTCTTAAAAGTATATCATTCCTTTAATCCTATGCTGAATTTAGAAGGAGGATGAGGAGGTCTAGTTCAACTTCTCAAGGGATATTATCCTTAATAGAAGGAGTTTACTTCCATATAAAAAGGGACGAGGTGTAGGTATGTAGCACTTAGAGGCTTCTTATTTTGGATAAGATTCCTCAACCAAAGTTTCTAGAACTTAATTTCTTATATTTACGTGTGTGAACGGACCTGCGCACTTTTTGTTCTGGAAAAATGCATATATCTGGGAAATTTTTGTTCAGAAAATTGCGCATGCATTGGTTTTGCTTGGGAAAATTGCGCAGGTGCTCAAAAATGGTCTTTAAATAGTCAAAACCAAAATTCCTTTTGTCCCTGGTATTATTTTTCTTCAATATTTATATGGGATTCACTTTAGACACCCCATCGGATGGTGAGATATCTGAATTGAAAGTCATGGTGAAAATTTTTAGTGTAACACACACGTATTACATTGGTTGTTCTATAGTATTTTACGAGGTGCATCAAATATATTTATTGCTTCACTAGTTACTATGGCACCTTCTGGTTTTTTCTGACCTCTTCACTTGATAGATTAATGACCTATCATCCTACAGTCACTACCCTATCTTAATTATCTCGCTACCATCATAAATATCGCTCTTATTATTTGATTGTTTGGATAGATTGGCAAGTACTCTAACTTCATCTCCGGTATATTTTCTTTTCAGAATTTAATTCATAATTGGGGGTTTTAAATTTGTTTGTAGATCCATGGTTGGATCCTTCACTGATTAATCGAAGGCCACAAGATATTTTGGGTAGCGTTAGGTTAATGACCCATCCTTCAACCCTAACCATTTTATTTTGGCCTCTGCGAGGTTGCGTCATAGTTTCGCTCACCGCTCCTTTGAAACTCTTGCCTTCATGACCATGCTTCGATGCTAGTTTTAATGGCCACCAGACCTTTTTAGTTTCTTACAGGTATTTTTCTTGTTCTTGGCTCACATCAAGCATTCAAATAACCTCCATATTTGTTAAGCTTTTCTCGCAGGTGTTGATTGGAAAATATGTCTGTTCTTCAACCCCTGTTTGGAAGTCCTCTTGCATCATTTATCTATTTTTCAGTATTTACTTATTTCTTATGAATGTTTATGGTTTTATTTATAGGTATGGTTTTACTTATCCCGTTTCTTCTTTTAGTCTCATTTTAATAATATCCACCAATTTTTGGGTAGTATTTTAAATGGAATTCTTACCTCACTGATTTTTCAAGCATGAGACCTCATCTTAGTTATTAGAGGTAATTTTCTTGACTTGAAGTATTAAGTTATATAAATATGTTTATTTGTATAGTGTGTCGACATTCCAGAGTAATTACTGGTTTTGACCTGCTCTATGTTGCTTTCTAGCTTTCGTGGCTTCAACACGGAGTCTTGTTTCATTTTTAGCTAAGGTATATTTCTAATCTCATTCATGATTTTCAAACTTGTAATTTTCTCTAGGGTTTTATATTTCCTCTAAATAGGGTTATCTTCTTGATTGTTCTTTCGGGTAATTTACAACATCCTTTTGTAACATGGTTCTCTCCTTCATAATATTTTTGCGCTCAGGCAGTGACTTCTTCTCATCTTTTTCACACAGGTACCGCGGCCTTTGTAATGTTTTATTCTTTTCAAACCATTTAGTATTTTGTTCTAATCCCTATATTATCATATAATTTTTGAAGGAAGCCTTAAATACTTTGTTCTCTTCATTTAATTCATACAATATGTAATGATAATCCCACAACCATGAGAATGGCTTAATGTGTATGATTTTCGAATTTTTCTTCTTTCTCCAATGATAAAATTTTATTACCATTCTGTTGTGGTCTTTCTTGCTCATATTGTAAATGTATATTTTTGTTTGGACTTGGAAATACTCTAATTCCCTTTAATAGTATAATAGAAAATTGTTTCTTGGCACAAGAGTCTGTTTTCGTTGCTTATATGAATTTTAATGTGTATGCCACTTACGTCCATACTCGTATTTTGTATAATAACACTATCAGTTTGGTCCCTCTCTCATGGTACGCTGAGAGTGTAATTTAACTTATATTTGTATTCTGATGGATAGTGTTAATACTATTTCTAAATGCTCATAGCTATATGATATAACCTTGCATGTTGTTTTCTTCTATTCATTTTCTTCTTAAATAAATTATTTCATGTACTTTCTTCATTTGGAACAATTGTTGCATGGTGATAATATTAATCTTCTACATAGTTTATTACTCTTGTTTGTTATTGATAATGAAAAATCTAGTAATATACTTTCATTTTAATACATAGTAGTCTTTCATTCTAGCTCTTACCTTCTTGTATATTTGTCCAGATACATGTACATAGTAGATAGCCAAACCATATTTATTTGTGGGATTTATTTCCGTAATCGAATAGTATGTGTATAGTCATCTGTTGAATAGGGAATGAAATGTACAGTTTGGGGTTTCCAACCCTAGACAGTCTAACACATTCCCTTCACAGTCTTTGTCTTGTATTCAGATTTAATAACCTCGTCCCTTCTTTCTACCCTAACACAACCATTTTTATCTGAATAAAATTTTTAATATAACGTATAGGAAAATGAACTATACTAGAAATCATAACTAGCTAACTCATTTTTATTGTTATATACCATCATTCATTATTTCTTTAAGAAAATATATCACACAAGTATTTTTCTGTTTTGTTCGTAATTACAGAAATAACATTTAACCAATTTCAAAAAAATAGAGTATGATTCACAGAACTGTCTTAACACATTATTAAGTTACTTATCACACTTTAGAATGGTGATGATAGCCTCCCAACCATGAGAAAGGAAATTACGTCCTCAACTCCCCCCGTGCTCCGCACCAAAGTAGGATTTAGATATTAGTGTCGTCTCGAATAGACCTCAAGACTCTCAGTCGAGTCTTCCTTCCCAGATTTAGGTTACAGATTTTCCACTAGTTTCCCACTTGCTCTAGATTGGCTCTCACCATCAAGCCTCCTCGCTCTCCTCCAAGACCTAATAAACCCTTTTCCTCACTCCGATTTTCCTTTTATCCTCACAGGAAAAGGAAATTGTCTTCAACTAATTTTTGCCTAACGACTCTCAAATCATAGAAGATTAAATCGAGCTCTTACATCTAACTTGTAGCATCAATCATCATGAAGTTAGGAGAAAAATAACTCCTATTTTTTTATCTCCTCCATAGTATTTTTTCATGATATTTTAGCCAATTTTGAAATGCACATAAACATCGAGACCGAGGGAAGAATATGAATTCTTCTCATACCCAAGTTTCCAAACTCCTTACCTAGTGAAAATATCTCGTTTTATTATTGTGAGTTGTAGAAATTGTCTAATTAGCTATTCACTTATTTATTACTTCAACTCCATCTTGATTAGAATAGAAATTTCTTATTTCCAACAAAATAGATTCTATAAAATGGACCCTTCTTGCAAAGAAGAATTATTTACACTTCTTCCTACGATTAAATTTCAATATCAAGATGATTTCTGCCTCCATTTATCGAACTCATTTGATAAGAATAACAATGCTCTCTCAAATGTGTTTATAAAACATTACGTATGAGCCTTTCTCATCCTAGCCTTTATCACTCACTTGAGTGCTCCTTCCAATGAAGGCACAACATATGTTACTAGAAATTATCATGAGCCTTTGGAATCCATGGGAGATGGTGGATATAAATTTACGTCATAAAAATCCAATGTATCACAGATAACAATCAACATAATAAATCTTTTGTCTACTGTATTAAAAATAGTGAATATAACATAGACAACTTGACAAAACTCTACCATAAGAATGTATAGCGCAACGTATAACTAAAGTATTAATACGGGTCTCTACATCAAGGTAATATAGTAGCATAATAAAACCGCAAAAACTAAATTGCAAATATTAGTAGCTCATCATAACAAAAAAATAATCCCAAGGATTATTTGTCTAAAATTGAGCACCAAAAATATTTCTAATATTCGTAAATCATGTGATTCTCGGTGTTTTTTTTCTTAAAATGAAAAAATTTGGTCTATTCCTAAGTTAAGTAATCTTGTGCTTATTTTTTCCATGGTAAAATTTTTATTCTATAAATCATAAATGAGTGATTGCACATATTCCTTATGTGTATCTTTCATTCTTCTATAATTGAACTGTTACGTATAATATATATTAATTTTTTTCCAAAATTAAATTGAATTGTTGATACATATACACTTCCTCATTCAAACTTATTTTCCAGATTCCCCCTATAACCACCAAAGGAAAGTCTCCCCATAGGCCAGATATGGTCTTGAAACTCTACTTTGTTTCCTTTTACATATTTCTAACTTGTAGAATAAATCTCATGAAGTTAGGAAAAAAGTAGATCCATTTTTTTATCTCCTTCATAGTAATTGTTCATGATGTTTTAGTTAACTTTGAAATGTACATAAATTCCTAGACCGAGGGAAAAATATGAATTCTCCTCACACCCAAGTCTCCAAATTCCTTATCTAGTGAAAATATCTTGTTTTATTGTTGCAGGTTGTAGAAATTGTCTAATTAGTTATTCACGTATTTATTACTTCAACTCCAAGTTGATTGTAGAAAATTTTTATTTCCAACAAAATAGAGTCTATAAAATGGACACTTATTGCAAGGAAGAATTATGTACCCTTCTTCCTCAAAGTAAATTTCAATATCAAGACGATTGCCTCCATTTCCTGAACTCGTCTTGTAATCATAACAATGTTATCTCCAATGTGTTTATCAAACATTACCTATGAGACTTTATCACTAGATTGAGTGCTCCTTTCAATTCTGGCAAAGGATTTTGTCTAATTATTTCTCTTCGAATGAAGGCACAAAATTTTCCATTATAAACTATCACGAGCCTTTGGAATCCATGGGAGACTGTGGATATAATTTTAGGTCGTAAATCTCCAATGTATCATAAATAACAATCAACACAATCGATCCTTTCTCTATTGTGTTAAGAATAGCGCAAACAACGTAGACAACTCAACAACGGTCTACCATAAGCACCTATTTTTGTACGCACAACTAAAATATGTAGGGTATCTCATACCGTGGCACACCAAAAAAATGAGAACACAAGAAGGCTACAAAACTAGTACCTCATTCCAAAAAGTAAGATTAACCTCCACTACCACTATATGAAAATTTTTTGGAAACCAATCCCAAAAATTTGTTTTTTAACATCAACTAAATTCCAAGTATTAGTAGCTCATCATAATAGAAAATTAATCCCGAGGATTAGTTGTGTAAGATTGAGCATAAAAAATATTTGTATTATTTGTAAATCATGTGATTGTGGGCGTTTTTTTTTCTTAAGAGGAAAAAATTTGGTCTATTCCTAAGTTAAGTAATTTAAGTAATGTTGTGCTTATTTCTTCCATGGTAAACTTGTTCTTATATACATCATAAATAAATGATTGCACATATGGCTTATGTGTATCGTTCATTCTTTAATAATTGAAGAGTTACGTTAAGTATATATTAATTTTTTTCCAAATTAAATTCATTGTAAACATTTTTCCATCAAAAGGCTAATTATTAAGTATTTCACATTCAATTTAAAATACGTAAAAACATTTTGAAGCATCTGTATGCATATCTTCCCTCCTTCCAACATATTTGCGATATTTACGTGTAACCACCAAAGGAAAGGCTCTCCATAGGCAAAGTATGGTCTTGAAACTCTAATTTGTTTCCTTTTAGATATTTATAACTTGTAGCATCAATCATCAATAAGTTAGGAGAAAAATAGCTTCAATGTTTCATCTTCGTCATAGGACTTGTTCATGATGTCTTAGTTAATTTTGAAATGTAGATAAACTCCAAGACTGAGGGAAGAATATCAATTCTCCTCATACCCAAGTCTCCAAACCCCTTATCTAGAGAAAATATCTTGTTTTAATATTTCTATTTGTAGAAGTTGTCTAATTGGCTATTCACTTATTTCTTACTTAAACTTCATTAGAATTGTAGAAATTTGTTATTTCCAACCAAACAAAGTCTATAAAATGAACCCTTCTTGAAAATAAGAATTGTTTACCCTTCTTCCTAAGATTATATTTCAATATCTACTCTTCACGGGTCCTATTTCCAAATAGATGGCTCATCTCTATTTCCAATTTAGATCTGAGAATTGTAGATATTTTCTTTTCAACATCGACTACTACTCTTCAACTTGGGAAACCCTCACAATGCACAATTTATAATAAAGATCATTCCTACAATGAAAATCCATTTAATCTTTAGGAGTTCATTGTAACTTTTCTAAAAGCGAAACACAATGTTTTCTCTTAAAGGGTCTAAAATGCATCGGTTTCATATTATTTAAAATTCTCATATCTATTTTCAATTTACATTTCAACATTCTATCAAGTTTTCTTTGACTCACAATTTTTTTTATTGGTACAAGGGCATTGTAGCAACCCTTCTCTGGAATAATAAAGGGCCAAAATCATTAAAAAATATCCTTCTTATCCTTATTAGAGTATGCATCCATCCCCACACAATTGAATAGGTTGTAGCGATATCGTGCTTATAGGATTTCCATTCCTTCATGGTCACATAATTTTTTTGTAATGGCATCTTGAAATATCACTTGCTAAGTTTCCAAGGAAAATGTTTGTGCGATATCCCAAATCAGAGTGTGTATAATCATCATATTCTTCTTTATTTTTCTATGTTTTAATTTCACTCTAAAATATAATTGTTAGATTCTTGTTATATTCCTATTGTATTTTGGAATTTTCATAGAATTGGTCTTTTATTTATACCTCATTTCTTTTTTTGAGTAGGTTGCTTTGGTTTCCTCTATATTATTTTAGGTTTTTATGTTTCCCTTATTCGTGTTTCCTTTTATATGTTTTTATTCAAGTATAGGCTTCCTCCTGTTTGCCATACGCCCTTTGTATTTGTGAATTTATTAAGATATTTTTTTCAACGTTTTGGATCTTCATTCTTATCCTAACATGTTGAAGCTAGGAACATGTTGTAGATATATTTGGAATTTACATCTATGTTTTATAGCATGATGTTAATCCCCATATTTCTATTTATAGATTCACAAGCATCTCTTTTGGTAACCCAATACAATTCAACACAAATGGGGGGAGTAGTGACAAATGATGTTGAATGTTATGGTCATTGTGTGTTAATTATGAAAAAATACTTGAACATTATTTCATGTAGTGGGTGGAAGATAATTTATGAAAATGTCAAGAGATTTAACGACTCCAGCCGTACATATAACTAAAGTGGGTTTATTTAATGTTAAGGAAATTAGGATTTGTTAATACATGAGGGAATGTTATTTTTCTAGAATTGAACATAGCGTATGTTGACTTTAGACATACTATGGTGGGTACCAGGACTAAGGTGATTGGTATAAGCTCAAAGAACCAACATTTCTTGAAAGGAATAGTACATTACAACAACCTCAAATTCATTTCTAAAATTTTAGGGCTTTCTCTTCCAAATAAATGATTTATAATAGAATGAATCCTTCGACCAAAGGTTTAGGAAGGCAGTGCGCCTTCCTAGATCTACCATGCCATAACTCACTAACTAGGCCTAACATGTTATATTTGAAAATAAAAGTAGTTTAATAGAGATCATTTTTTAAGAAAAGTAATAAACAAGAAATGCATCAAATATTATTACAATATCTTTCCTAAATGTAATTCTCTTCTTTTTTTAAGACATGATATATATAATTTTGCTATATTTAAACTAAGGTACAAGTACTAGATACTATGTAGCACTTGTTTACTAAGTTGAAAGAGATGATGTTTTGATAATATTTGTAAACTAGATTGCTTTAGAAAGAAATATGAAAATTAATAATTTATTTGAATTAGACACTAAATATTGAGTGGTAATAAATACAAATGTGCATATTTTGTATCATCATAAATTTTGATTTTATGATTCAATATTAAAAACTAGATTTTTATTTTACCTTATTGCGCACCATTGGCATTGTCTATATTGGAATTGCGGTTGAGAATATTCATTTTTTCATAAACTAAAAATGGTTTGGATGACTATGATTTCATAGACTCTGAATATTATTCATTATATCACAAAGAAATGGATTAAAATATAAATTGCGCCACATATTACAAATGAAATATTATAATAAAGTAGTCTATAAAAGGGTAAAATTAAGGATATGATTAACCTATAAACACAATCTATAGACTCACTATATTGAAAATAAAAATGAATATTGAATCTCTATAGGATAATATATAGATGGGAAATTTAACAATAATGACTTAGTCATCAACATATTTTCAATTACTCCATATATCAAGGAACAATAATCATACCTATGCATTTTTAGGTATAAACAATATCTTCATTTTCATATCCATGGTTAATATGAACAACTTTCTGAAAATGCAACTCGCTTTCCCATAAATTTGCAAGTAAATAATGGAAGTATATATGTCATCCTAATAAAGGGCCTCTCAAGAATATTTTGTGGTTTAAATACCATGCATAATAAGAGGCTACAAAAACTTATAGATAAATCTAACCATTAGTTTTGGAAGAGCATGCCCTTTCAATTGTAGTCTACCTATACCTAAAGTCCTTTAGCCACTAGCCATTAAACTGGAGAAAATCATAAAGGGAATACATGAACAGGTCAAAGAATATGTTGTGGAATAAAATAATTCACATTATATTGAACCTAATTCATATTATATTTCTATTGATAAAGGAGGAAAAATAAGCATCTCGATAGACATAAAAAAATTGGGAAGTTATAAGAGTTCCTGATGCTCAACAAATGTGATAATTTTAATTAAAAATAACAAGGTATATGGTGCAAAATTATAAGCCAAACAATGTACATTTAATTTACTTACACTTTATAAAAACAAATTTTCACAATGTAAAATGCATGTGACTTGTCTATGAGTTGACTTAGCTCTATTTCCACGAGAATTGAAATGATATTTCTCCCATAATTGGAGAATATTATTAGACTTAAATGCCAAAATAACACACTACATCTACAAAATGATATGCTCAAATTTCCCAAGCTATATTATTGAAATGGAAAGAATGTACCATCAATTTTGATGATAAAAGCCACTAGTTCTACAAAGCTATACTACTCCATGTTCCACAAAACCCTACCAATGCCCACCTTTCCCAGTGGCAGGAACTTCCTCTTCATCTGATTCAATATCCCCGTACTGCCATATATTCAACCCGGTCTGCCTAGATGTTTTCGTGTTCTCTTCTAAATTATAAAGGATAGATTTTCTTTCCTTGGTGTTAATCATTTTATTCTTTTATAATCGAGCCAAGCCTTCATGTAAAAATAAAAATAATGAAATCAATATTTTTTCAAGAAATACTCAAGGGAAGAGATAAAAAATGTAATAATATCATCATGGAAAAGTTTGGAAACTTAGATGTGAATTACTCGACTAAGCTGAGAAAAAGACTCAACAACCTATTACATTTTTCAAATTGAACATGATCATTTTTTAAAGCACCCAAAACCTTTTTTCCATTTGCAGCACATGGTAATGACATTGAATGGTTTCTTTCAATAAAATATCTAAAATATTTCTAAGAGTTGAAATAAGAGAAAACTCCTTTGAAAATATGGATTTGAAGGTTGCTTTTATGACTTAGAAGGACTTCTAATGTAAAAGAGGAAAGGGGTCCGAAATCCTACTATAAAAAACCTTGTATAATGTAAAAGGATCCTAACTCTCACTTAGAATAAAAATCAACAAAACGTGAGAGCAATAATTATGAATTCCAAAATGGAAATCAACCCTGAAGTTTGTGAAAATTTGACAGAGTGGCTAGGTATTTTGATAGTATATGTTTTAAGGAACAATAAAGTAAGTAGCCATGAGAAAGTATTCAAACATTTCCTTCCCTTCCGTTTGAGAGAGAAATTAGATAATTGGTAGAAAAATGAAAAATCCATAATAGAGGAAGAAGGTGAAAAAAATAATAAGATGCCCTCATGGTTATTTACTAAGGAACAATCACACAAAATGACAGTCGAAAATATATTTAAATATACCATTGAGCAACAATTACTAGTGATGGAACTTATTGTAGGTATCATAAGAGATATGTTTGAGAACAATGAATCACTAAACGAGTTTCACTTTGCAGGAGATAACTAAGGATTCTTATGCTTCAAAGAGTCTATCGAAATGAAAATGATATCCATGTAATAATATGCAGGCAAGCGAACCATAACAATGGGGAACGTCTTCCAAAATGTAGGGATAAAGTAACTCACAATTTTGATATTTTTTAGTAGTGATGAGCCAGTCAAGAAGGAAGTTCCCCAGTTATCCTACCATGCCTTTTGTAACTAACCTTTTTCTTTTCCCAATGGAAATCTCACAAAGAATCTCAAGGATTCTTCTTCACATTTTTTAATGGAAACCCCAATAAACTTTTTAGCATAGGCTAGTGCACATAACACAGGGAGATTTAAAACAAGAATATGTTGGCATAGAACTAACCAACTTCCTAGCAACATTTGCAGCAATAGTTGATCTAACCCATAAATATTTTCGTCAACTAAAATTATGAAAACATACATATGTTTTTTGGTTTATTCTTTTACTCTTGAATTTAGGACCTAGTTAGACATTCCAATCACATGTAATCACCTTTGCCTATTTACTCTACATATTAAAGAGATAATATCAAATTATCATATATTCATCGGTTAAAATATGGAATTTTAGAAAATGGGCATGTCGATGAAATTTAGCATCTAAAATATTTTAGAAAATCATAGTCACTTTCATGTTAACAAGTAGTGAAAAAAAACATCAAATTATACCACAATATTAACATATATGTCTCATATAGAGATAGGTGGGTATAACAACCATAACACTATTTTTTATATGACTATGCAAGTCATAGGGACCACAATGAATCTTGAAAATTTGATGTAAGGGGACAAGCAACCTTTTTTTTAACCAATTTCAATGCATGTAGGCAAAACATGAAACATGAAGAAATTTGTAACTTCCCAAGTGAGTGCTCTTGTCTATGTGATGTAGCCAAAAAAGGAGTTCATGGATCAAGCCAAATTCCAAAAAATTTAGCCACACCACAATTTCTGGTGTCTATATAGGAAGCTTCTCTTGAACTCTTGTTTTCCCTTTTCCTCATTTCTCTTCTCTAATTTTTTGTTGGTAATTGAGTAGATGTAAAGAAACCATGCATAAAATTAGAGGTCCTAGAAAGATACTATCTACTAACTCTCCAAATTGACCATATTTATTTTTATAATTCATGGCCAGTTGTATTTTATATCTAAGAAATATATATAATGAGCACAAAATAATAATATTCACAATACAATTAATCTATCTTCTGAAATTAAATTTCACATGTAGGTGGTAGATATCTTGCTAGAAATATTTTTAAAATGAATGAAACCATTACCTTATAAAATGTGTGTTATCAATCAAAACAATAAATGCTCTTTGCAAGCTGAATCTAAACCTTCATAATAGATTAAAATATCTTATGAAGTTTAGAGATAAGTTGAAGGAATCAAATAAATAAATTTATACCTATGTGTAATTTTATATATATCCTAATGTGTTAGATAAAAAATGATATCAAACAAAGGCAAGACATGCAATATTCAGGTGGGTGTAATAAACAAAAGTGTAAATAAGTTGTACAATTCAGGCACTTGAGTTTGATGCAACATGTATATTCTAGGCTACATAGCTTTGAACACAACACTTGTTAACAAGTAGTGAAGAAAATAAATCATACTCAATTCACCTTGACATCTATTCCCGGTCTAGAGAGAGGAGGATAAGAGGGAAGAACATCCATAACCATATTTTGTACATGACTATGCGTACTGTAATGAATATTGGAAATTTTATGTAAGGAGGCAAGCAACCTCCTTTGAAACCAGCTTCAATGGATGTAAACAAACCATGAAACATGAAGAAATTTGTAACTTCAAGGTAGGTTTTCCTGTCTCTTGAAGTAGAAAAAAAGCTCATGGATCAAGCAAGAAACCAAAAAAGTCAAGAACCTATGGAGATAGGAGACTTATCTCCAAATTTTGTTTTCCCATTTCATCCACTACTCTTCTCTAATTGTTTGTGGGTATTCCAACATATGTCAATAAATCATGCATAAAATTAGAGGTCCAAGGAGAATCATGTCCACTATTCCTCCAAGTTGACTTTTTTTTTTTTTTTTATAAATCTATTTCCATTGGTGATATAAAAATTTTCTTGGAGTAGAACAAATAAAATAAAACTAATCTACAACCTTTTTGTAAAATTGTGATAAGTGGACAGACTATTATAAATCATTTTTAAAGGTATGGAGGGAATGTCGTGTAAATACAAAAAAAGTGAGTGTGACTAATATTCAACAAAAATAAATTTACTTAGGATATTATACCAAAAAAACTATCTTTAAGGCCTAACCATGGAATCGTTCGAGTAAGATCCATAGACCTCAAAAACTAACAGTTTCCCCTTGGTGTTTCGAGGTGTCTAGAATTAAACACCATATATGAAAATATTTTGTAAATTTTGTTCCAACGATATTTTTAAAATATTCATATTCATCATGAGATTTAATATTCACATTATAAATTAAAATGAAAATGGGTTCATCTCTCTAGCTTCTATTCGTCTCAAGTTCTCTTTTATCTTGCTTATATGTAATCTATAATATTAATTACTTTTAATTTCAAAGACACTCATGGGATGTCAACAAAAAATGACATATATCTCTCATTGTGTATTATTTTTCTTGCAGTAGTTTCAAATTCAATTTCTATATTGAGTTACATAAATTCTATATTCAAGAAAAATGATGTAGGCCCTCCATGATCTTGAGGATTATGCTTTTATAAAAAGCATCAATCCATGCATATAAATATTTTTTTGGAGTATAAAAAATAAAATAAAATTGATCTATAACTCACTTATAGAATTGTGAAGAGTGGATAAACTATTGTAAAGACTTTCTTGAAAGGGAATTCTCTCTATACCTAATATTGATTAAATAAGAGATTATTATACTATGTAGGTTCTAACTTCTTAACCTTAATCCTTTGAAATAATAAAGACCATTTTTTTCGAAGGGAATTCTTCTTGACCTCATAAGACCTAGTGGGAAATAAACACTTGTCTCATCCAAAAAATAAACTATGAAGTCCTAAAAATTCAAAATATGCTGTTTTTTGTATTTCTTAGAAAGAAATGAAACGGTAAAAATCAAAGCAATATCCGTTATATGGTGCAAAATCCATTGATTATTTCATCCACCTAAGCTATAAACAGATTAAAAGGAATGATAGGCATCATGGTGCTTCTTCTCCAAGGGTTTTTTGCTGAAATTTTTGAGCACAAACTAAAAGGAATGATAGGCATCATAGGATCTGAATAGATTTAAATTTTTGAAGTTGAATCCATCAAGTAAATTGACTAGAAACAAAATAGAAATATGAAGATGATTCTCATGTGAGATAAATTTGTATTTCATGTGATAAATATATCATTTTTATATAATGGTGATGCTGCAATGTATACTATAGAATATCTTCTACTGTATAAGACAATAAAGTACAAAATTACACAAAGCTTGCTTCCTTGTTGTTGTAACGTCTCTTCTTTTCCACCCCAAATTTTTTGTTTTTTGTTTTTTGTTTTAATTACGTGCTTCTATTGGTCATAGCTATTCAGATATACCTTCGAATTTCATCAATTATGAACTGCTATTGAATAGGGTTTTCCTATTTCTCCTATTACTCTTGTATGTATAATTGGCTGTCTATCATATTTTTATTGTTCTCTTCCCATAAATTTTTGTGGCTTATATATATATATATATATATATATATATATAGCCATATATATATATATATATATATATACTATTCACACATAATTTATATGTTTATATTTATCCATACACATTTCTATCTATGCATTAAACCTTTACCTACAACCCTTGTAGGGTTCACCATACCTACGCTTTGGATTTCGATCACATACCCTTATGGATTATAGGTTGTATATGTTATGCATTGGGTTTATATCTTCGTATTCCTCCAAGAGTTATAACACTATGTTTTGATTTTGAGTTATCCAAGGTGCTGAACGATCTATTCCTATTTAAATCTTATGACGTTGATATGAAGTTATTATAGCTTTTCGGCCACTGTTTCCAATGTGTAATGATCGTTCCCCTAGCATCATTGATATCTCATGTACAGTTCACTTACGACGAATTTTCTGTGGAGATAGGCGACATTTAAATTCAATGTACTCGTTATGCTTCGTTGGCAAGATTGGCTTAATGTAGTTGGCATTTGTAACCTAGTCCAAATCTCCACGTCACTTTGTTTGATGGCACTCTGTTGATTTTTAATTTTTGTTATCTCTCGTTATATTTACACGTAAGGGTTTATGTGTTTACGTTTTTGTCATAGTATGCCATGCCTGTCTTCTCATTTATTTACGCCAGCCATATGACACTATCTGGAGTACTGTGGGATCGATTTCATGGATCTACATTTATGTGTGGGACGGAAATGTATTAGATGTTGATTTTCCCCAATCGATCCTTGCGTATACCCTTGATCTGAGGACACTTGGACGGTGAAGATGGTTCTGGTCCATTAGGGTTTCGTTGGTTTTTATTTGGAAAAAATTGTATTAATCTCTATGTTGTTAACGAAATGGATCTTTCACCCTTCACTCTTTCTGGTTGTCTCCTCGTGTCAAGACTCTTCTCATTGGGGAAACGAAGCGTAAGCTTCTGGTGTAACTATCTCTTCATCGTATTGTCATTCAGGTATGAAATTTTGAGCATTTCCCTATTTTACATATGCGGCTTTATTCTCTGTGCACTATACCTTGATATGTTTTCTTTCCCAGTAGTAATACGATCGGCCTTAGGGTGTGAGAGTAGTTGTTAAATAAACAAAATTTGTTCCCACATAGTTTCGTTTACTTTTGAGAACTCGTCTCAGCCAATTACGGACCAATCTTTCGTGGAAATCTCTCTCTACTCTATTGCGCTTGAATTTTACTCCAATATCACTTCTTGCATTTCGTTTATCTTCCTGTTGATAAATTTTGGTACTAATATTCAATCACTGCTTGGTAGGAGTTTATTCCTCATGGTCTTCCGAGACCATCCTCATGTTATTCAAGTGGCGTTCTCTTGGCTCTAAACGTCTCCCCTCCAGCAAGAAATCACTACCCTAGGAAAGTGATTGGTTTATTTGTAACATTTGACTCGGTGCTTTTTCATTCCAGGTGAATATCCTACTCTTCGAAATGTTAATATTATTCAGATATCCATTTTACAGGTCGTTTTGGAGTGAAGGGTTTCGTATCTACAAGGTATTCATTTGTCTTTATGCCCAGTACTAATATGTATTAATTTTTGTGATATAATTCATATCTACTAATTAACTCGTATGTCTTACCGGGCGCTTTTTTTATTCAGGTTGATTCGAATCCCATACGAATTTCCTTCTCGGTGATATAGTGAAATGGGTGTTTCACTCGAATTTGACTTCGCTCCACCCTGCTCTTTCAGGTCGGTCTTGGCAACCTATTGGTCGAAGTGAAGCCAGACTCTCACATTGTTATTATACATAATTTTGTTCAGAATCTTCGAGTCTTATTTTCATAAATTTTTGCTACTGTAATAATAACGATTTCTAGAGACTTGGACTGATTTAATGACATCCTGATAATATGGTTCTCGGGACCACATTTTTTTCTATTAATTTGTTATGGGACACGATAGTTGCGTTTTATTATTTCTGTTCAGGAATTAACATATAACTTGTATACATATTCCATTCCTGGTGGAAAAGATAGATTTATGCTATACTCTGGTGATTTCCAGATTTATATTTCCTGTTTATGCTCATGACAGGACTTTATTTCTACTGCATCTATCTGCTTCAATTTACTGGGTGGAATTGATACGTTAGCTAGTCTTATCTTGTATTTCTGCTTCCTCCACTTTTTAATAACATAATTTTATATAAATATCTATAGTACAAGAGTGTTCACATCTATAATAATTTAGTGATTCTTGAATGTGTAATCCCCATTTCCACCTGGTTTATGTGTTTATATGTGTTATACTACTCTAGTAGTATACCTCTCCATCTGCTCCTTGATTTAAAGTTTCCATGTATAATTTATTTGTGTCCACCATAATAACTTCTAGAAACTATATTTATTTATTTTTTTAGACTATGTTCAGTATATCTAGTTTTCTAGCTAACACCTCTAACCAACACTTTATGTAGATCTGGTATGTGAAATAATTGTTTTCCTTGTACAACTAATAAAGTTTGCATGCACTTCATATAAGTTTAGTTAGATTTATTTTCCAATAGTGTATTCAGGTTGGACAATTCACCAGTAAACGATGTTATTCATGCACCAGTTATGTTTATTTTTCAGACCAAAATTATTTACAAGTTTATTAAACCATATTTAGCTCTATTTATGTCTGAATATCTTTAACTCTTATAAAGGTACTCATCCATCTGTTTTTTTTCTTATCATAGAGGGTAAATCTATAGATATACATGCACTGTTAATTAAACAATCTATAGATCTACACTGCACATACTTAACCACTCCTGCATACATGTTTTGTTTTTCTGGTGTTTGCTGATGTAATTATATTTTTAACAAAAACAGATTAAAGTTACACATTTATGAACTATGAGGGTAACATAAATCTCCAGATTTAAACCAATCACTGATTTAGAGCCTCTGGCTGATTTTCCCCATAATTCTTGTTCCTACAACTATGCAGAACTAAGAGGATTAAATTACTCTAACCATTCTATAAATGTATGGAACACAAGAAGAAAAAACATTACAAGTAGTATGCAGCTTCAATCATTAACCCTAACACATAACAACAATTAAATTAAGTCATTCATAAACACTGTGACCACACCACTTTAGCAATTAACCAGTCCTCCCAACCTTAGAGTCCCTCTATCTCTAGAACTCACCCCTGAGCTGAGATCACCTCCATCACAGACCAACCTCTAATATGTTTAGGAGTAGCTTATTTAAGATTTTGCTCCCCAAAGCCTGTTTCTAATTCTGCGTCTAGAATTTCAGGATGCTTTTCTTCCTGCTTGCCTAGGCTTCCCTTATTTAGGGATTTTTAAAGCTGCTTTCTGCTTTTCTCAGCTTTTTACCTCTTCCCAAATACTCTCCACGTCATTGGGGAAAAACTAGAATTTTCCTCAAAAATCTAATTTGGAAATAAATTCTTTCAATGATTTTTGAAAGATTTTTGTTGAAGTATTTGCCTCTATCCATCCTCATGGATTTGGCAAGTGATCTCATGATTCTCATTTGGTCAATCTGCACAAAATCATTTTATTTAATTCTCATAATTAAATACTTAATTACATCCAGAAATATTTATCCATTGGGGTCCACTCCCCTTTGGATTAAAGTTCAAATGTATAGCTTTCAGGAAACATAAAACTAGGAGTGTTACATATTCCCCCTCTGAAAGCAAACACCTTCCTCGGTGTTGATAACTAACTACTAGAGTTCATTTTTAAAACAAAAATAGATATTTCTCCATCATCTCATCTTCTCTTTCCCAGGTAGCTTCTTCAGTAGTAAAGTGCTTCCACTGCACCTTTACTCTTGCTACCATTCGATTCCTCAATTAAATTTCTTCCCGCTCCAATATTTGAAGTGGCTCGGGAAGGAACTCCCCTTCTAGTTCCACCTGTATCACATTCCAATAAAAAATGTGAGAAGCATCATGTAAATATCTTTTTGATAATGAAACATGAAACACATCATGAACTTTAACATGGGGCGGTAAGGCTAGCTTATAAGCCACTGGTCCCACCCTTTCTAACACCTCAAAAGGCCCACAATATCTAGGAGCCAATTTTCCACAACTTCCAGCATAAAGTGTGCTCTTTTTTGGTTTAATACGCAAATACACATGCTCCCCCACTTTGAATTCTCGATCTACCCCCTTCTTATCAGCATATTTTTTCTTTCGATATTGTGCTATCTTGATGTTTCTTTGTATTTATTTAACAATTCTTTCCATCTCTTGTAAATCATCTGCTCCCAACATTAGCTTATCCTCAGGTTGGCTCCAGCTCAAAGGCGTACAACATTTCCTTGCATAGAGTGCTTCAAAGATACTCATTTTTATGGATGATTGATAGCTGTTATTATAGGAAAATTTAGCTAAATGCAAGTAGTCTTCCCATTTTGATGGCCTATCCATCATATACATTCTCAACATATCCTCCAAAATTTGATTTTTTCTCTCTATTTGACCATCAGTTTGAGGGTGATAGGCAGTACTAAAATTCAACTTAGTGCCCATGCCCCCAAATAGACCTTTCCAAAAGGCTGCGGTCAACTTAGCATCTCTATCCGAAACAATCATCTTTGGGACCCCATGGAGCCTTACTACTTCCTTCAGGAACACATCCGCTACTTGGGCTGTCCTAAAAGTAGATTTCACATGTATGAAGTGTGCAACTTTTGTTAAAGTGTCTACAACTACCATCACTCATTCGTGTTGGTATTTGGTTTTGGGTAGCCCTGTTATGAAATCTATAGAAATGGTGTCCCATTTCCATTCTGCAATCGTCAAAGGATTTAAAAGACCAGCAGGATGCTGATGCTCAACTTTAACTAGTTGACACTCCATGCACCTAGCTAAATATTCTTCTACATCTCTTTTCATTCCTGGCCAAAACAACTTCTTTTCCAAAGTTGTTAGCATTTTCTGATATCCAGGATGCCCTGCATACGGCTGTTTGTGATATTCATCTAGGATTTCTTTTTTCAAAGTTTTCACATTGGGGATATAAAGTCTATTTTTGTAGCAAATCAGCCCTTTTTGGTTTTGAGTGTATTGAGCCATCTCCTTCTTTAGTATTTTCACCTGTATATTCTCATAATTTGGATCTTGGTCTGCTAATTTTTTCACTAGATCTTCTAAATCAAAATTAGCATTGCTTCCAATGCTATTTATGTTTTGGCAAGCATTTATGCTCAGTTCATCAACAATTTTGTTTTCTTTCCCCCTGATATGTTTTATTTCCATATCAAATTCACTCAGAAAAGACAGCCATCTGGCTTGTCGAGCATTCAAATCAGTTTGGGAAAAGAAATATTTAAGAATAATATGATCAGTCATCAAAGTAATTTTTTTCCCAAGAAGATAGTGTCGCCACATCTTCAGGGCATGAATTACAGTAGCCAATTCCAAATCATATGCGCTATACTTCTGTTCATGTATCTTAACTTTCCTAGACTCATATGCAATAACATAATTTTCTTGTGATAGGACTCCTCCCAACCCTTCTCTACAGGAATCCATACACACAACAAATTCTTTATCAGGATCTGCAATATTTAGTATAGGGTTTGTAATGAGTTTTAATTTTAATTGTTCAAAACTGTTTTGGAATTTTTCTTTCCACTCATATTTGACACCCTTTCTTTGTAGTGAGGTTATGGGATATGCTATGGCAGAAAATATTTCCACAAATCTGCGATAATAACCTGCAATCCCCATGAATGATCTCACTACTGAAACATCAGTTGGCACCGACCATTCTCTAATATCTTTTATCTTTTCAGGGTCAACAGCCAACCCTTTTTCAGAAATAATATGACCCAAGTATTGGATCTTGTCCTTATAGAATTCACATTTACTGAATTTGGCATATAACTGGTTTTCTTTCAAAGTTTGCAACACTATCCTCAAGTGCTCTTTGTGCTCCTCCTCACTTTTTGAATAAACTAAAATATCGTCGATGAACACTAGTACGAATTTATCCAAGTACTTGTTTAAAACACTGTTCATTAAGCACATAAAGGTGGCAGGGGAATTTTTCAAACCGAAAGGTAGGACTACAAATTCGTAGTGACCATACCTGGTTCGAAAAGTTGCCTTAATTCTGAGTTGGTGATAACTTGATCCTGCAGTCAATCCTTTTTAGAACAATGGCTCTCTTACACGATCAAAAGATTCATGAATTCGAGGCAAAGGGTATACGGCACTAGTATCCAACTTATTCGAGTGAAAGCGATGAAAATGGTACATTCGAAGGTTCCATCCTTCTTTTCACAAACACCAACACACAGTTGTTCCCCAGAACACACTCGTCAGATATAACCCTTATCAAATAATTCAGACTGCATTTTAGTTATAAGTTCCAGGGGACTCATTCGTAGAATAAAATGACAAAAGTGTTGCTCCCAACACAAATTGATTAAAGAATTAAATCTCTTGGGGGAGATGAGGAATCTCATCTGGAAAAACTTCCTTAAACTCTCTCACTACTGGCAAAGTATCCAGCAGGTTTTCTTTAGGTTGCTGCTCTAATTCTTCGACATGTACCGCATATACCTGATATCCTTTCCTAGATGTTCTTTTTAATAGTTGTAGTGTTGATATTTCTCTTATTCATCTATGAGAATAAAAGGGTTGATATTTCCCTTGAGAAAAAAAGGTTTCCCTTATTCATCTATGCAATGCAGATTTTTATCCCAATAGTTCGTCATAGCCTTTCTCTTTTCTAGCCAGTCCATTCCTATCAACAAGTCATATGAGCCTAAGGGCAGAATGTTTAAATTTACTTCTGTTTGAAAATCATTTAATTTTATTGCTGTTTGAGGTAACTTATGAGTTACTTTCCTCTTGGTGTCAGTGGCTAACTGGACCAACCAAGACTGCTGAAATTTTTCATTTTTGAGATTGCATTTTTCTACCACTTGTGGACTAATGTAACTCAAAGAAGCACCTGGATTAATTAAAACAATAACAGATTGGTCAGCAATATTACCTTCAATTTCAACCATTGTAGCTTGGTGTTCTACTTGTCGATTCTCCAAGGCTCCACTGATAGTGGATATATTTCTTGCTATATCATTTACTGTGGTAGCTTCTCGATCCCTCATAATCATCTAAATATTTCGGTGGGGACAATCCCTTAAGATATGAGGTTCTCCACAACCCCAGCATTTCAAAGGCTCCCTCATTTTAACTGTGCCTTCCTTCTTATTTTCTCCATCTAGTTGTTTGGAACCAACTTGAGACAAGAAGTTTGGCTTTATTTTGGATTATTAAACTTTTTCCACTAATGATCCCTACCAAAATTCTTTAAGTAAGCTGGTTTCTGTTTCTTTCCTTTGATTTCACCCTTATTTAGCCAACCTTTTCCATGCTCACCCTTTCCTTTAAATTTTTGGTAGCATAACCTAGCTTTCCTCACTACTTCGTCCATAGTTTTTGGGTTATAAAACTCGATCTTCTCTTTGTACACCGCAGGCAAACAATTCAAAAACCTTTGCACCTTTTCCTTCTCCAAGTCTGCACTGATAGTGGGTATATTTCTTGCTATATCATTTACTGTGGTAGCTTCTCAATCCCTCATAATCATCTGAATATTTTGGTGGGGACAATCCATCAAGAGATGAGGTTCTCCACAACCCCAACATTTCAAAGGCTCCCTCATTTTAACTGTGCCTTTCTTCTTATTTTCTCCATCTATTTTTTTGGAACCAACTTGAGACTGAGCAATTTGGCTTTTTTTTGGTTTATTAAACTTTTTCCGCTGATGATCCCTACCAAAATTCTTTAAGTAAGCTGCTTTCTATTTCTTTCCTTTGATTTCACCCTTGTTTATCCAGCCTTTTCCATGCTCAACCTTTCCTTTAAACTGCTGGTAGCATAACCTAGCGTTCCTGACTACTTCGTCCATAGTTTTTGGGTTATCAAACTCGATCTTGTCTTTGTACACTGCAGGAAAACAATTCAAAAACATTTGCACCTTTTCCTTCTCTTCCTGAATGTAAGGGACATATCTCAACAGATTTGTAAACTTGGTGACAAAATCATCAATAATGAGTTGTCCCAGTCTAAGTTCATGGAATTCCTTCGCTTTATCATCATAATAACGTTTTTTCAAATAGAAATTTTTAAACTTAACTTGGAAATCTTCCCAAGTCACTATTTTTTCATAAATGACATGGATCATTTTTGTCTCCTCCCCCCACAAGCTAGCCTTACCTTGTAACTAGTAGATAGCTAATCTAACCTTTAGATTGCTTTCATATTCATAGACCTGGAAATACTTAATCATGTTCAACAAACAGGCTTCAACATATTCCTCCTTCTCCCCATCATAGGAGGGAGGTTTGATCTTTCGGAATTCCCCCTGTAATTCCTTTTGCTGCTTATACTGATGCCTAGTAGCATCATCTTCCTCAGGATCATCAGAGAACTTACCCTTATTCCTCTTTCCGGAACATTCACCTTCTTGGCTGTCCGCGAAGTTAATTCTCTGATGAGCTTTTCCTACTCCTTACTGGCTAATGACAATGTGTCATTCTGGCTTCTTAGCTCAACCATTTCCCGTTGCAAACTGTGCAACATAGCCATCACCGGAGCGTTGGGATCTGGTGTATTATCTTCATCACGCAGATAAACATAAATTTTGTCACTTCCAGCAATTTGACTTTTTTCACCACCACTGTACACTAAACAACACATATCAGTTAAAAAAAAATGTTTTTTTTTTAACAAAAAAATATTTTATACAGTGAGCACAACAACAACAGCCCAGTTTTATGCAACAGATGCTCTGATACCATTTGTAACGTCTCTTCTTTTCCACCCCAATTTTTTTTTTATAGTTTTAATTATGTGCTTCTATTGGTCACAGCTATTGAGATCTACCTTAGAATTTCATCAATTATGAGCCTCTATTGAATAGGGTTTTCCTATTTCTCCTATTACTCTTGTATGTATAATTGGTTGTCTATCATAGTTTTATTGTTCTCTTCCCATACATTTTTCTGGCTTATGTTATATATATATATATATATATATATATATATATATATATATATATAGCCATATATATATATAGCCATATATATATATATATATATATACTATTCACACATAATTTATATGTTTATATTTATCCATACACATTTCTATCTATGCATTAAACCTTTACGTACAACCCTTGTAGGGTTCACCATACCTATGCTTTGGATTTCGATCGCATACCCTTATGGATTATAGGTTGGATATGTTATTCGTTGGGTTTATATCTTCGTATTCCTCCAAGAGTTATAACACTATGTTTTGATTTCGAGTTATCCAAGGTGCTGAACGATCTATTCATATTTAAATATTATGACATTTATATGAAGTTATTATAGATTTGCGGCCATTGTTTCCAATGTGTAATGATCATTCCCATAGCATCATTGATACCTCACGTACAGCTCACTTACGACGAATTTTCTGTGGAGATAGGCGACATTTAAAGTCAATGTACTCGTTATGCTTCGTTGGCAAGGTTGGCTCAACGTAGTTGGCATTTGTAACCTAGTCCAAATCTCCACGTCACTTTGGTTGATGACGCTCTGTTGATTTTTAATTTTTGTTATCTCTCATTATATTTACACGTAAGGGTTTATGTGTTTACGTTTTTGTCATAGTATGCCACGCCAGTCTGCTCATTTATTTACGCCGGCCATATGACACTATCTGGAGTACTGTGGGATCGATTTCATGGATCTACATTTATGTGTGGGACGGAAAACTATTGAATGTCTATTTTACCCAATCAATCCTTGCGTATACCCTTGATCGGAGGACACCTGGACGGTGGAGATGGTTTCGGTCCATTAGGGTTTCACTGGTTTTTATTTGGAAAAATTTTTATTAATCTCTGTGTTGGTAATGAAATGGTTCTTTCACCCTTCACTCTTTCTGGTTGTCTCTTGGTATCGAGACTCTGCTCGTTGGGGAAACGAAGCGTCGGCTTCTGGTGTAACTATCTCTTCATCGTGTTGTCATTCAGGTATGAAATTTTGAGCATTTCCCTATTTTACATATGCGGCTTTACTCTCTATGCACTATACCTTGATACGTTTTCTTTCCTAGTAGTAATACGCTCGGCCTTAGGGTGTGAGAGAAGTTTTTAAATAAACAGAATTTGTTCCCACATAGTTTCATTTACTTTTGAGGACTCGTCTCAGTCAATTACGAAGCAATATTTCATGGAAACCTCTCTCTACTCTATTGCGCTTGAATTTTATTCCAATATCACTTCTAGCATTTCTTTTATCTTCCTGTTGATAAATTTTGGTACTAATATTCAATCACTGCTTGGTAGGATTTTATTCCTCATAGTACTCTCTGTGCACTATACCTTGATACATTTTCTTTCCCAGTACTAATACACTTGGCCTTAGGGTGCGAGAGCAGTTGTTAAATAAACAGAATTTGTTCCCACATAGTTTCATTTACTTTTGAGAACTCGTCTTAGTCAATTACAGAGCAATATTTCATGGAAATCTCTCTCTACTCTATTGTGCTTCAATTTTTTTCCAATATCACTTCTAGGATTTCGTTTATCTTCCTGTTGATACATTTTGGTACTAATATTCAATCACTTCTTGGTAGGATTTTATTCCTCATGGTCTTCTAAGACCATCCTCATGTTATTCGAGTGGCGTTGTCTTGGCTCTAAACTTATCCCCTCCAGCGAGAAATCACTACCCTAGGCAAGTGATTGGTTTATTTGTAACATTTGACTCGGTGCTTTTTCGTTCCAGGTGAATATCCTGGTCTTCGAAATGTTAATATTATTTAGATATCTGTTTTGCAGGTCATTTTGGAGTAAAGGGTTTTGTATCTTCAAGGTATTCATTTGTCTTTATGCCCAGTACTAATATGTATTAATTTCTGTGATATAATTCATAGCTACTAATTAACTCGTATGTCTTACCAGGCGCTTGTTTTGTTCAGGTAAATTCGAATCCCATACGAATTTCCTTCTCAGTGATATAGTGAAATGAGTGTTTCACTCGGATTTAACTTCGCTCCACCCTGCTCTTTCAGGTCGGTATCGACAACATATTGGTCAAAGTGAAGCAAGACTCTCACATTGTTATTATACATAATTTTGTTCAGACTCTTCGAGTCTTATTTTCATAAATTTTTTCTACTATAATAATAACGATTTCCAAAGACTTGGACTGATTTAACGACATCCTTATAATATGGTTCTTGGGACCACATTTTTTTCTATTAATTTGTTATGGGACATGATAGTCGCGTTTAATTATTTATGTTCAAGAATTAACATATAACTTATATACATATTCCATTCCTGGTTGAAAAGACAAATTTATGCTATACTCTGGTGATTTCCATATTTCTATTTCCTGTTTATGCTCATGACAGGATTTTGTTTCTACTGTGTCTATCTGCTTCAATTTACTGGGTGGAATTGATACGTTAGCTAGTCTTATCTTGTATTTCTGCTTCCTCCACTTTTTAATAACATAATTGTATATAAATATCTATACTACAAGAGTGTTCACATCTACAATAATTTAGTGATTCTTGAATGTGTAATCCCCATTTCCACCTGGTTTATCTGTTTATATGTTTTATACTACTCTAGCAATATACCTCTCCATCTGCTTCTTGATTTAAATTTTCCATGTATAATTTATTTTTGTCCACCATAATAACTTCTAGAAATTATATTTATCTATTTTTTATATTATGTTCAGTATATCTAGTTTTCTAGCTAACACCTCTAACCAGCACTTTATGTAAATCTGGTATGTGAAATAATTGTTTTCCTTGTACAACTGATAAAGTTTGCATGCACTTCATACAAGTTTCGTTAGATTTAATTTCCAATAGTGTATCCAGGTTGGACAATTCACTAGTAAAGGATGTTAGTCATGCACCAGTTATGTTTATTTTTCAGACCATAATTATTTACAAGTTTATTAAACCATATTTAGCTCTATTTATGTTTGAATATCTTTAACTCTAATAAAGGTACTCATCCATCTGTTTTTTTTCTTATCATAGAGGGTAAATCTATATATATACATGCACTGTTAATTCAACAATCTACAGATCTGCACTACACATACTTAATCACTCCTTCATACATGTTTTGTTTTTCTGGTGTTTGCTGATGTAATTCAATTTTTAACAGAAACAGATTAAAGTTACACATTTATGAATTATGAGGGTAACATGAATCTCCAGATTTAAACCAATCACTGGTTTAGAGCCTCTGGCTGATTTTCCCCATAATTCTTATTCCTACAACTATGCAGAACTAAGAGGATTAAATTCTTCTAACCATTCTGTGACTGTATGGAAAACAGGAAGAAAAAACATTACAAGTAGTATGCAGCTACAATCATTAACCCTAACACATAACAACAATTAAATTAAGTCATTCATAAACACTGTGACCATACCACTTCAGCAATTGACGAGTCCTCCCAACCTTAGAGTCCCTCTATCTCCAAAACTCACCCCCGAGCTGAGATCACCTCCATCACAGACCAACCTCTAATCTGTTTAGGAGTAGCTTATTTAAGCTTTTTCTCCCCAAAGCCTGTTTCTAATTCTGTGTCCAGAATTTCAGGATGCTTTTCTTCCTGCTTGCTTAGGCTTCCCTTATTTAGGGATTTTTAAAGATTCTTTCTGCTTTTCTCAGATTTTTACCTCTTCCCAACTACTCTCCACCTCATTGGGGAAAAACTAGATTTTTCCTCAAAAATCTAATTTGGAAATAAATTCTTTCAAGGATTTTTGAAAGATTTTTGGGGAAGTATTTGCCTCAATCCATCCTCACTGATTTGGCAAGTGATCTCATGATTCTCATTTGGTCAGTCTGCACAAAATTATTTTATTTATTTCTCATAATTAAATACTTAATTAGATCCACAAATATTTATCCATTGGGGTCCACTCCCCTTTGGATTAAAGTTCAAATTTCTAGCTTGCAGGAAACATAAAACTAGGGGTGTTACAGTTGTGTTTCCAATTAGGTGATAATTGAAACAAAAAAAAATTAACAGACGAAATCCTTTGCATTTTTTTCCATAAAATTTCCATATTATTCATGAAAATTACAGAAAAAGAAAAAACATAGTAGAGAGAGTTTAATGATTTCAAGGACTTGAAATGATTTTTATAATATATGGAAATATTTTGAGTACCATTTGTTTTTGTGACTCATTTTGGAGAGATTATATATTTTATTCCCCAATATACTAGGAAATTTAGTTATGAATGAGGCCATGCAAGGCAAGTCATTGAAAAAACCATGTTTGAATAAATAAGGAGTCAATATACATACCATATACAAAATTTCCCATATGTCTTCTTACATTTCTTCTCCACTAAGTGAAGTAATTATTATGTTATCACTATAAAATTATGATTCCCTCAAGAAAAAATATTACATAGTATTATTAAAAGAAATAATAATAGCACTCCATATCCTTTGCCTAGAATTAGGGAAAATTGAGGTAGTCAAATGATGAGAAAATAAAAAAATGTCTTAAAAATGGGACAAATAGTGTAGTTCTTTTCACTTTAATATACAATCTAAGAAAAGATAACTCAACAAAAAAAATTTATTTGGGTTGAGTATATTTTTTTGATATTCTTGCAGCACAATGCGAGAAAAATAAAAATACTAGTAATATTTCTATCCATTATCCCATGAATGTCGAGGAAAAATATATAATCCATTACAAGCTCATATCTACTGAATATTTCTGCATTTATAATATTGTATTTAAATTTAATTGGCATTTAAAGTGAGAGACAATCTATCATTGTTACCAAAAATACATGAGAGTTAAAAATTCCCACGTGAAATTATTTGGAAAAACTCTATATCTCCTCCTTTTGAATTTGAGAGTTCTAAATGTTGGAATTGAAGAATGATAAAAATGTGATTTGATATCCAAGTTACAAGGAAATGGATATCTATCCACCCCATTTTATATAAATCCAGGTTCCACATAAAAATAAATAATATATATAACAAAATAAATATATTTAATTATATTTTGTCAAATACAAATCCACTAATTATAAATATTAAGAAATTAGATCTCTAAATATATTTCACTCCTTTTTGTTGAAACTCAGAAATGTAGGTATGGTTTAATGTTTTCAAGAATAGAGTGGATCCAAAATGTGGAATCAAAATGGGGACCCACATAAATGAAAATAAGAGACCCTTCATAGGAAAGTTTATAAAAAGGTTTGACACATTTTCCCTATCAAACAAATAGATAAATTACATTCTCTAGAGTTACATATGCATTACCTACATGGGATGCAAAACTTGTCATATGAAGATACAATATAGTTTTCTACAAACATGTATTTTTAGGAATATCAAATATTAATAATTTAACGAGGAATACACTTATTTGAGAGTGTAAAGGAAACTTACTATGCTCCATGGAGTAATGTCCCACTTCTCTATTGACTAATACTCAAAAGAGTGTAGGCATATAAACAAAACTAGCTTCAAATTTAGCAATATGCAAAGCTAAGACACCTTGAAAATTGATTGTATAATAGGAGAAGTGTGAAAAGTAAGGAGATGGATTGCTTTAGGGAAAATAGAGGTAGAAGGTGTGGAAAGTAAGGAAATGGGTTGTTTTGAAGATAGATTTTTGTAGTGAGTTAAAATTGTGAACATTAAAGGAATTTGACGGAAATATATCAAATTGGATTAAAAGTAACATGATAAAATCCTACCTTGATACATATTCCACCTATATATTGAAGTGCATGAAAGTGGACATTTCTTTTCTTACACTTATAGTGGACATTGTATTATTGATAATTTATCTCTACTTTAGATAACATTGCAACTTATTTTCTAGCCAAAAAGCTACAAGTCATCTAAGAATATCAAATTTCATAGAGTGAAGTTCCATTGGTAGGATATTGTATAATGCAAAGAATATGTAGGCCCTATGGTTCATGCGAAATTGAGGTTATAAATACATTATTGAGATGTCATGTATACAATAAAATCCAAAAATAACTAAGAATAATTTTTCCCATAAGATATTAGTTCACTAGTTAGAATGCTACTGTATTGGGCCATATATCAAGGTTCCACTCTTATGGTATCCTTACCCACCCAATAATGGGTTTCAAAGGGAGGACCAAGGGTGATTTTGGTGGAATATATACCCTCAAACCTAACTCCTAAAAATTAAGAAATACGGGTATATCAAGGTTCCACTCTTATGGTTTCCTTACCCACACAAGAATGGGTTTCAAACGAAGGATGAAGGGTGATTTTGGTGGAATATATACCGTCAAACCTAACTCCTAAAAGATAAGAAATATTTTTTATGGGAATGGAAAGAAACCTCCTTACTCACCCAAGAATGGGTTTCAAAGGGAATACAAAGGGTGATTTTGGTAGAATATATACCCTCAAACCTAAAGAAAGAAACCTCCTTACCCACATAAGAATGGGTTTCAAAGGAAGGACCAGGGGTGGTTTTGGTCGAATACATACCCTCAAACCTAACTCGTAAAGGGTAAGAAGTATTATTTATGGGAAAGGAAAGAAACCTATAACATAGAGTCCCATCGTAACGCCTAAAGGGTAAGAAGTATTTTTTATGGGAAAGGCAAGAAACTTAGAAATAGAGTCCCATCGTAACGCCTAAAGGGTAAGAAGTATTTTTTATGGGAAAGGCAAGAAACTTAGAACGTTGAGTCTCAGATTATTGGACTTCTAAAATTATGCATGAAACTAAACTTCAGTGCCAATGTGGTTTAGACTTCCCAATCTGCCACTGCCTTTGCATTTCAAGGGATATGATTCATTGGTCTCCATTGAAAATACACCAGGGAAGTTCAATTTTTGCTTCTCATAAACCAAAAACAGAGAGAGATGTCCTTGCATGTGGGATGTGAGAGTAGAACATGTTAAGAAAGGGTATTTTCTTAGTTTCATCCGTGTATCAGGTTGCACACATAGATTAGGTTTATCTTATTGTAAAAAAGACCATGTCCAGTTTAAAAAAAATTGTGGTTGTGCATTTACTTTAAGGGCATTTTGTTTATAGCACGGAAAATTCCAATAGAATGAATTCTTATGGACATTAGTTTTATAATTTGAACTTGAGTTTAGATGGTGCAAAAGAACTTTGAATTTTTCTTTGAATACAAAATTATTAATTTAATAGAGAAAAGGAAATTCATGAAATAAGAATGAACCTAGTAGTCTTCAATGGCACAACATGTGCCTTGCAAACAAGGATTCTATACACAACTAAATGTATCCATACCATGGAGCCTCCGAGTTCACATGAGAAGACTCGAACCGATGACCTTGATCAAAGACCGTCATCCCTAACCCAGACCCTTTTAACGGACTTACACCCATCCTTCAACTGCGCAAACATTAATCACTGGACCACTCACGGTCGAAAAGCGCGGAAACCCTTAGATATTGAAACACTTCCACAGGATGGGCACATAGGAAGGGTTTGCATCTGGAGTTTCTTCAGGTTTATGCACAGTTTTCTATTCTCTTCTACCAGTGCCTCATTATATCTCTTGATAAGCTCGCAGTCTACTGTGGTTTGCTTCAGCTTCGTCCTAAAAAAAATTCATAACATTTTTATTAACTTATAATAGAAATTTGTCAATAAAATATAGTATTCAAAATACAGAGCTGTGATAAAATAGGATCTCTACTGGATTAAAAATTTCCAAATTATAAATTAGTTGAAACTTTAATCTCCAAGTGACTCTTCAGGCGTACAAAACAAATTATGTACCTGTTTATTCCAAAAAGAGACTTTCCAATACTATTGTCGATATGAAAAATATAGTTATAAATAAATAAAGGACACTTTCTAACATTGCTCACCTATTCTGGAACCACACTTCAACTTGTTGATGACGAAGATTGAGTTGGAGGGCTAAGGCTTCCTTTTCCTTCTGCGGAGGAAGAAGAAGTTACAACAACTGAAATCACATCAAAACAAAAACTATATGAATTAAGTGAATACTGTGAAGAGAGACTTATAGGTTCAGGTGCCCTGTTCTTTTGGAAAATTTCTTCCAAAAGAGCACACTGCTCTTTGGACACGATAATCTTTTTCCTGGAACAATCCTCTTCTTTTGCATCGCTGTGTACCCAAGCTCGGTCATTCTCCAACTCCTTGGTACCACCACGTTTTTGCTTGATCTCGGCACACACGTTCACCAGGTTGGTACCAAAACCCACACCTAATGATATTTTCCCATCATGTTGAACATCGAGACCTAGAGAAATCCCCACACCTAGAGGAACCCTCACACTGCAATGCTAATCCACATCTCTTGGTTTCGTAACCAAACCTAGGGAAAGCCCCATATCTAGAGGAATCCCTACACTGCAATCGTGATCCATATCCATGAAATAAACACTTGTCTCTTCCAACAATAAGCCATGAAACCATAAAAATTAAAAATATTTTGTTTTTTGTTTTTCTTAGAAATAAATCAAATGGTAAAAATCAAAGCAATAACCATTATATGGTGCAAAATCCATTGATTACTTCATGCACCTAGCCTATAAATAGATTAAAGGCATGATAGGCATCATGTTTCTTCTTCTCTAAGGGTTCTTGCTTAGTGTTTTGAGCACAAACTAAAAGGCATGATAGGCATCATAGGATTTGAATAACTTTAAATGTTTGAAGTTGAATCTCTCAAGTTGACTAGCAACGCAATAAAAATATGAAGTTGATTCTAATGTGAGATAGATTTGTATTGCATGTGATCAATACATCATTCTTTTAGAATGGTGATGTTGCAATGTATACTATAGAATATTTGCTAGTGTATAAGACAATCAAATACAAAATTACCCAAAACTTACATCATTTCTTCTGTTTCCAAGTAGGTAATAATCGAAAAAAAAAAAAAAGACACAAGCCATTCTCTGCATCTTTTCTCCATAAAATTTCCATATCATTCAGGAAGATTACTAAACAAATAAAACATAGTAGAGAGAGCTTACTCATTTGAAGGGCTTGAAATTATTTTTATAATATATCAAAATATTTTGAGTACCACTTTTTTGTGTGAGTCATTGTGGAGATATTATGTCTGTTATTCCCCAATAAGCATCATATTTAGTTATGAATGGGGCCATGTGAGGCAACTCAATCAAAAAACCATATTGGAACAAATAAAGAGCCAATGTCCATATCTTCCACAAAATTTCTAATATGTCTTCTTAGCTTGTTTCTCCATTACGTGAAATAACTAGAATGTTATCAATATAACATTATGAATCCCTCAAGAAAAAATCTTACAGATTAATATTAAAACAAAGAATAATAGGGCTGCATAGATCCTTTTCCTATAATTATGAAAAATTAAGATAGTCAAACGATGAGAAAAAAAAACAAAATGTCTAAAAAATAGAACAAATAGTGTTTTTTTTTTCTCTAAGCCCTTGTCGTGATTGTGGTGTTTGTCCCTCGTGCCTAGGTTCCCTTTGTGATGCTTAGTCTATTACTGCAGTCCCGAATAAAAAAGTGGCATATTCCCATTTGTGTGAATTTCGTTCCACATTAATACTTCCCCCCTCTTTAACATACAATCTAAAAAAACATTTAAACTCAACAAAAACATTTTATTTGGGTTAAGAATATATTTTATATTCTTACAGCACAATGCTAGAAAAATACAAATAATGGTGAGATTTCTATCCATTCTCCTAGGCAAAAGATATGATCCATTACAAGCTCATATGTGGAGGTAAAAGATTTGATCCATTTCAAGTTCATATGTGCTGCATAATTTTACATTTTTAATATTTTATTTTAAAATTAATTGGAATTTAAAATGAAATACAATTTATCATTGTTATCAAAAATATACAACAGTTAAACATTCCCGAGTAAAATTATTTGGCAAAACTCTATATCTTTCCTTTCGCATTTGTGACTTCTAAATGTTAGAATTGAATATTGATAAAATTGTGATTTGATAACCAAGTTGCAAGGAAATGTATATCTATTCACCACGTTTTATATATCCAGGATCCACATAAAAAGAAATAACATATATAACAAAATAAATATATTTAATTATATTTTGTCAAATACAAATCCAGGAATCGTACACATTAAGAAATTCGACCTCCAAATATATTTCACTCATTTCTCTTGAAACTTTGAAACTCAGTGGACGACCATGATAGGTTTTCAAGAGGAGAGTGGATCCAAAATGTAGAATCCAAGTAGGATCCACATACATGGAATGCAAAACTTGTCATATAAAGAAAAATTATTGTTTTCTACAACATGTCTTTTCAGGCATATCAAATCTTAATAATCTAACCAGGAACACACTTAATTGAGAGTGTAAAGGAAACGTATAATGCTCAATGGAATAATGTCCCACGTCAACATTCACTAGTACTGAGCAGAAATGAAACTCCCCTTAAATTCCACAATATGCAAAGCTAAGACGGTTTGAAAATTGATTCCATAATACCAGTAGTGTGGAAAGTAAGGAAATGGATTGTTTCAGTGAAGATAGAGCTATGTAGTGAGTTAAAATTCCAAGGATTAAAGGAATTTGAGAGAAATATATCAAATTGGATTTAAAGTAACATGATAAAATGCCACAAAATCAACCTAGTAGTTTTCAATGGCACAAAATGTGTCCTGCAAACAAGAATCCTATACACAACTAAATGGATAATCCTATACACAACTAAATGTATCCAGACCATGGAGCCTCCAAGTTCACTTGAGAAGACTCGAACCGCTGACCTTGATCAAAGACCGTCAACCCTAACCCAGACCCTTCCAACGGATTTACACCCGTCCTTCAACTGCCCAGACATTAATCACTGGACCACTCATGGTCGGAAAGCGCGGAAACCCTTGGCTTCTGAAACCCTTCCACAGGAAGGGCACATAGCAAGGGTCGACATCTGGACAAGCTCTATGCGCAGTTTTCTGTTCTCCTCTACCTGTTCCTCATTATATCTCTTCATAGGCTCGCAGTCCACTTCGGTTTGCTTCAGCTTCATCCTAAAAACAAATTCATAACGTTTTGATTAAGTTATAACAGAAATTTCTCAATAAATATAGTCTTCAAAACAGAAAGCTGTGAATAAAATAGGATCTCTATCGGATTAAAACTTTTCCGAATTATAAATTTGTTGAAATTTTAATTTCCAAGTGACTCTTCAGACTGACAAAACCAATTAAGCAGTTGTTTATTCGAAAAGGGGACTTTCTAATATTATTGTCGACAGGCAAAATATAATAGTGAATAAATAAACGACACGTGCTAACCTTGGTCACCTATTCAGAATCCACACTTCAACTTGTCGAGTACGGAGATTGAACTGGAGTACTTGTCGAGTACGGAGATTGCGGAGGAAGAAGAAGTTACAACACCCGAAATCACATCAAAACACAAAACATATGAAGTAAGTGACTACTGTTCTGGACAGCCTATGCTTCTTCCTGGTACAATCCTCTTCTTCTGCATCACTCTGTACCCAAGCTCGGCCATTCTCCAACTCCTCGGCCACGCTCTCGCTTGATCTCGGCACACACGTTCACACGTACCAAAACTCACACCTAATGAAAGTTTCCCATCCTCTTGAGAACCGAGACCTAGAGAAAGCCCCTCACCTAGAGGAACCACTGCACTGCAATGCCGACCCAAACCTAGAGAAAGCCCCATCCATATCGCTTGGTTTCGTACCCAGACCTAGAGAAAGCCCCAGATCTAGAGGAAACCCTGCACTGCAATGGTGATCCATATCCCTTTCTTTCGTTAAGGTTTCAAAAGAGTGGAAATGATTGAAGAGTGGAATGGGAAATGGATCCCGAGTGCGGCCTCACTCCTCAATATTTATTATTGATTATCACAATAACTTTGGACTCGTAAAACAATAAAAGGTTGAACAAGTAACACAAGGTTTGCATTATTCCCAATAAAAACGGCGCAACTTTCTTGTCGCAGAATATTTAAATTTTAATTATTATTATTAATAATAGAGTAGTGGTTATTAATATTTTCTAAGTAACTCTTAAATTTTAATGTAAAATCATCAATTATTTAATTTTGATGTAAAAATTTTGAATTTGTTAAGTTGTTCTAAGTTGTATTAGTAATTATGAATCGTTTTAATTTTAAATTTAAGGTTAATAATTTCTTTATGATTTACTATTTTAATAAATATTTTCAATTTATATATATATATATATATATATATATATATATATTTATTTATTTATTTCGAAATTAATTTAATTATAATGATTATTTTTTTCATATATTTTTGTGAAGATCAATATAAAAACTATTTATAGGCACATTTTTACTATATTAATATTTCTTATCATTATGCTACTTATAGGGAATTGAAGTTGGTGGCTTGCCCAATATCCATTGTATCTAACCACATGATAAATTCCTAATTGACAACATCTTTGTAATGTTTTAATTCTATTTAATGATGTAGTTCTTTGCAACACCATAATTTATTTTTACCTTAAATGAAAAATATTTTTATTATTATCAATACTTTACAAAGTAGCTTCTTCCTTTAATCTCCAATGATTTAGTGAAGATATGGCATCCTTATGCTAACTCAGTTTTAGCCAGAGATGTTTCTTAGTTGTATTTAAGGAAGCTAGAGATAGTTCTTAGTGGTATTTGAGCAAATTTTAGGAATCACTTTCCTTTCACTGTTTTTATATGGTTCTTCTACATTACATAGTTAGTCATACTCATGTCATGAATGATTAAGGATCTTTTCTATAAGGAGGACCATATTCTGTGTATGTCCTTTAATTTTGATATTATATGTTAGGAAAACCCTTTAATTTTTCTTGGTATTTCTTCATATTTCTCTAGATATGTGGCATCTCCACTCATCATAGCGACATGAAAATAATACTTGAGTGACATGTCTCAAAGAAGTGTTTTATGTCACATGTTAGGAAACTTTTTTAAATTTGCTTGATATTTCTTCATATTTATGTAGGGATGCTCTAGCCAATGTTATAATGTGCTTCAACATTGAGATATTTGTGTGGCAGCATCATTTCCTTCAAATTTGGCATATCATTTTAAAAATTATCATAAGTGATATTTCTAGATTTTTAATCTTTAGCATTTATTTTAGGTTTTCACATAAGATTTACCCCATACTGGACTTAATGTTAAATATTAAACATCACCTTTATGTTATATTGACTTTTACCTTTATATGTTTGTGTTTTTACATGTTTACCTATTTACTTTTTTAAGAGAGATCTACCCCATACTAGGTTGTAGAGTGTCTCTTGGTACAATAAATACCCCATACTAGGTTGTAGAGTCCCTCTTGGTGCAATAAATATTTAAGTTTACATTTACATGATTAGGTTTACGTTTTTTTTTACGTCAGATCCGCCCCATTCTAGATTCTAGAGTGCCTTTTGGTGCAATAAATATTTAAGTTTAGGTTTACATGTTTATGTGTTTACATGTTTAGGTTTAATTTTTTACGTGAGATAAAATTCCTCTTGGTGTACCAAGAGAAATTTGGTGCAATAAATATTTAAGTTTAAATTTATATCTTTAGGTTTATGTTTTTGCTTGAGATGTGTATCTACACCATACTAAACTCAACGTTAAATCTTAAGCATTATCTTTACTTTTATATTTAAATTTAAATATTTATGTTTTTACATAAGACCTATCTCATACTCACATTACTTTTATATTTATATTTACTTTTATATTTACATATTTATGTTTACTTATTTATGTTTTTACGTGCGATCTACCCTAAAATATAGAGTACCTATTAGCCTGATAAAAAAACTTAAAAAATAAAATATAACAAACCTCACCACTATTTTAGTAACATTTTATGATTGAAGAGTCTATAAATAGAAAGGGATATATATCGGACCACATAATGGGCAACCAGATCCCATTACGACGTTACTCCTCAGTCTTTATTAGTGATTATCACAATAACTTAAACGAAAAAAAATGTTGACCAAGTAACACAATGATTACATTATTCCCAATAAAAACCGCTCAACCTCTTAAAAGGATTTATTTCTTGGGTAGAAGAAAGATCTAATAAAACTATAGAAATATTATTAAATTTTGATTATAAGACTAATAATAATATTATTATTAATGGAGGAGTTGTTATTAAATTTTAATTATAGATTTATTAATAGAGTAATATTATCAATAGATTAATGGTTATTAATTTTTTAAATAACTATTAAATTTTAAGGCAAAATAATCAATTATTTAATTTATATTATGTATTATTATGTTTTAAGTTATATAAATAATTATGATTAAATTTAATTTTAAAAATTGAGGGTTAATATTTTTTTTGGTTATTATTTTAAAAAATATTTTGAATTTAAAATTTATTATCGTTTTTTTCAAATTAATCTAACTATAATGATATTAATTTTTTTTTTAATAATCTAGATCAATAATCTTTCGTAACACTTTTTTGGAGAGGATCAATACAAAAATATTTATAGGCATATCTTCACTACAATAATATTTCTTATCATCATGTTCCTTGTAGGGAATTGGACTTGGTGGCATAAGGAATATCCATTGTACAACCACAAGACCAAATCCTAATTGACAACATTGTAATATTTTATCTCTATCTCATAATGTAGATCTTTGCAACACTACAATTTATCTTTAATTTAAATGAACAATATTCATAATACTATCAATCTCTTAAAAAGTGGCTTCTTCCTTGAATCCCCAAGAATTTAGTCAAGATATGGTATCCTTATGCCAACTGAGTTTTAGCAAGATATGGTTCTTAGTGGTATTAAAGGAATTTTTAGGAATCATTTTTCCTTTTATGGTTTTTATCTGGTTAGTCATACTCATGTCATGAATGAGGAAGGCCAATTTCTATAAGGAGGATCAATGTATTAGCTTTAATTTTGGTGTTATATGTTAGGAAAAACATTAAAATTTTCTTGATATTTCTTGATAGTTCTCTAGAGATGTGGCATCCCCACACATCATAGACACATCAAAATAATACAAGTGACCATTCTCAAAGAAGAGTTTTTATGTCATATGTTAAGAAAATATTTTAAATTTTCTTGATATTTCTTCATATATCTATAAGAATGTTCACGGGCATGTTATGATGTACCTTAAATTCTTGACATTTGTGTGGTTGTGTCATTTTCTTCAAAGTTGTCATATCATTTTAAAAAATTAGCATAAGTGATTTTTGTAGATTTTTAATCTTTAGCATTTATTTTTCCACTGGTAAAAGTGATACTAGTACTAATGTAGGAATCTTTAAAAAATATTGATTACCTGTCATGATCATGGCCTTTAATATTTGTTTTTCTAGTTGTAAAAATGATATTTGTACTAATGTACGGATCCTTCAAAATTCTTAATTACTGGTTAGGATCATAAGGATATATCAACATCATAACAATATAATAGAGTAGTCTTGTAAATTAAATAGGTGGTATACACTAATAAGCACATATTTATGATAAACATGAGTATAGTGAATTTATAAAACAAGAAAAAAAATTCCAAAAAAAGACAAAATGTAACAAATATATCAAATATTTTATTAATAAAATATCATTATAATACTTTATTAATAAAATATCATCATAAAGTTTTATTAATAAAATATCATCATAAAATTTTATTTATTTTATCTATAACTAAATTATGGAGTAGTCTTTAAGTAAGATTTTTTGGAAAGTCTTCATTTCTATTTTCATACCACATGATTTAATATTTGGCCACAAAATTTTTAGTAAATTCCTATAAAAAAATCCACAAAGCACTCCAAAAACTAGTACTTGAAGATTACTCCCATTAACAATTGTGGTTATCAATATTTAATAAGATTAATTTGAATATATTAAATTTTAAAAAATTTAAGAAATTATTTATTTTATCTTCAATTATACTATTATGTTTTAATTATTATTAACCATTATAAAAACCCACATTTTTAAATATATTTTGACATTAATTTTTAATATGAATTTATTACTCCATAATAAACATTTATTAATACTCAAAATTATTGCAATGCAATCCTCATACATGCCCCAACTACAAATACCCAATTCTAAAGAAAGTCCTCAAGTGAAATCCCGTTGTGTGCCCCATTAGCAAAACTGAAAGCTTTCCCCACACTGCAATCCTTACCCATACCCCTTTTTTTTGTTAAGGTTTCAATAGTGAAAATGGTTGAAGAATCTATAAAATAGAAACGACATATGTACGAGGAGAGAATGGGCGACGGATCCGGCCGGACTTCTCAATCTTTTTCTTAATATTTTGTTAAGATCAATTACAATTTAATTTTTTTTAGTTTAAATAATTTATAAAATAATTTAGAAATTATAGTAAGATTATGAAAAAATTTGATAAAGATTTTTAAAAGTTTTGGTTACTAGTTAAGCTTTAATATATCGAGTGCTTTAGGAGTATTTAATAGTGCTAAATCCATTTTCACTATAAACATGTAATGCTAAAAAAATTACTATCCAAACTATTCTATACATAAATTAAAAAACTCCTTAAATTTTTAATATCGTTAATTTTTATTTATTAAATTTTTGATACACTATCCAATTTATTTTTAATTTTATTAATATGCTTTAAATTTTACTAGCAAATGTAAATAATTTTAATTTTTAAATTTGAGATAAATAATTTCTTTATATAGGATAACAGAATGGGCAACGGATTCCATTACGGCCTGACTCCCCGGTCTTTATTATTTATTATCGCAATGACTTTGGACTCCTGAAACGAAAAAAAAGGTTGACCAAGTAACACAAGGTTTACATTATTCCCGATAAAAACTGCTCTCTTTCTTCGGGTAGAAGAAAGATCTACTAAAACTATACAAATATAATTAAATTTTAACAATAATAATAATGGAGTAGCGGTTATTATTTTAATAATTTCTTTATATTATTATTTTGGAAATATTTTGAAATTGGAAATCTAATGTTGAATCTCTTTCTTTATATTGATTTAATAAAAAAATATGACTATTATTATTAAAAAATTATTTGAAACATTTTAATTTTTTAAGGAAATCATTTTTTCAAGCTTTAGAGTAGAGTCATAATCAATAAAAAAATATTCAACTAAAAGTATTAAAAATACTAATACATCTCTTTATCAAAATTGTGTATTTATGATATTTTAAAACTTCTAAAATTGATCGTACTTAACATTAAATGGGATTCCATGGTCTTATTGTTAGGCTCTGAATAATTATATATATATATATAAGTATATAAGAAAATCTAATCCCTGACATACGATCGGCGATTACAACTTTGGGCAATGAGTTGCTACTCATGGGAGAAACATTTCGGAAAACAATATTACCTTAGTGAAGTGCATGTCATCAACGAGGCCTTCCTCAAGACTTGTAGGGCACAATCCATATGTCGTTCCCATATTTGGTGGTGGAGTAAAATATCTATTGCTTATCTTAACCTCTATTAATGTGGCAGTCCCGACATTTCCTATTGGACTAGGTTTCACTCTAGCTTCATCCCCATCCATCGACAACTTCAACTAGATTTTTTCTCCTTCTCATCCTTTGGGACTACTTATCATTTCTACTTCTTGGTGTAGCTCTCTGTGTCATATATGGATCTCCTACAAATATTCTTTCTTCCAGTCATCAACTATCCACACTCTCCTTTCTACTCCTAGATCTCTAGCCTCCCGAAGTCATTCACATCCATCCATTCAATATTTTCATAGCTCCTATCCAGGAAGAATCCCTCCCGTGAGGTAATTCCCCCTATACAAGGTCTTTAATATACCATGGGGTGGGCCCTAGAACACCAAAAAGTTCTCTTCGAGCATTAAAACTCTAATCCACAGCGAGATCTCCTCCAACAATTTTAATCGCAATGCTCACATGAACACGACCTCAACCTTATAAAAGGACGGATGTCCCTCTATAGCCAACTCAATGGTATACCCCTCTAGATTTGTTTGAGCTAAAAATTCGACACATCGTGTTAGGTTTGTATTTATCCGATGTAATTCAACAAGATTAGTTGAGCTCCAGGTATGTGGAGATCAATTCTAGTTGCTAGTATTGTCTTTTATCTGTAGACTTCAAAACTAATTGTAGAGGTCCTTTTGGAACTTTCTTGAGAATATCACATACTGATTTCTTGTAATATATACATACAAAATTTATTCCTCTAAACACTTCACACTTCGATGATAAACGTGTGCTTGTTGGGAGGTAAACCACTCTATTTGGTCATGCCACCAATCTTCCAGATCCTTCTTAAAAATTATTGACATCATGTTCTGTAACATGATGGGAGGGTAAAGTCCTTCAATTCAAGCACAGAGGCCAAAAAAAGGGTTTGTTGTCATCTAGCGTAACACTGACATTTTCATCTTACAAAAGAAGAATAAGGTATCTCAACCGAGGCATTCTATGACCTTACTTAGTTAAGGGATGGGAACCGAGCATCGAGAGGACTCACACAAAGGATACCAATACTCTTTAACTTAGAAAAAATGCATCAAACATATAGCCATTGCAAAAGACAACAAGGAAACAATTTGAAAGAAAATGGAACACTACAAGGAAAATACCCTCTAGCAGATGTTCTTGAAGAAGCACTTATAAAAGTAGCCCAGATATATCGTTGTAGCAGAGGTCAGTAAAGGAGGCTGGCATGTGGAAGTTTTTGCGGTGTGTTTCTAATTATAACTCGCAATGGTGCATTTTACATAAAGCGCACCAGTCCATACTATCAAATGGCGCATAGAGAAATTGTGCTCTCAATAAAAAGTAGAATGTTGTGTTCTAGTAATCTAGTGCACCGATGCATACTATCAAATGGCACACCGAGACAATGTGCTGTCAATACAAACTGACCCAATGCATATCTGTAATCCAGTCCATCGTAAAGAACTACGGTGCTCCATTGATACAAACGCTCGATGCGTCCCATAATCGAGTCCACTAAAAAGGGTTAATTTAAAAAAAATACCATCCGTAAAAAATTTCATTTTTACTTGTTACAGTGCTCTAGAACTCTAAAGCACCAGTGTGAATTTTTTTCTATGAGGCACCTTGCCATCGGTGCTCCCATTGCCCGCATTGCTACCGTTCATTGGTCACTGTGTGGTGTTTTAATTTTGCAAAACGGTGGGAAAATTTGATTTTTAGTATTCCATTACAAAGATGCCTCCTCGACGTGCAAATGTGCAGTTAATATACTTGTTTCTCACCAACCTAAGGTTGTAGCGGATTAATTTATTAAATTTACTTAAAATTCACCGTTTAAAAAAAAATATAAAAAAATTATGTGTGATGCGTTCGAGCCATTTATCTCACACCGTTCGCAGTGCTACTTATAATTTTATAGGCTACACCATGAACGGTGTTAACATAAACCGCACTAGTAAGTCTGGTGCAATACCAAGGAAAATCTCACCGAGAACAATAAAATAGTGCAGTACGTGACGGCTTCTGGTCGCACCGACAATTTAAATTTTTTTAAAATAACACAATATATGGTGGTGCAGTCGTTTACAGGAACACACCGTCCATTATGTACAGTGGTGCATTTAATTTAACAACTGCCCCAAGGCAGATAGTTTCGTCAATGCACCATACAAAAATATTTGTCTTTTATTATGTGCGTGAAGTTTTTTCATGCACACCATGGGCGATGCGCGATAGAGAGGTAAGCACTGGTGGCAATACATGACTGTTTTTTTGGGCGCACCGAATACTTTTTTTCAATAAACGTTATATTTGTATATTTTTAAATACATTTGTCATTTAATAAAAAAATAGGCGCTTTCTATGAGGGTGGCTGACCTTTATAATATGTGAATCATTTAGCAACGTCAATGGAGAGGGGAAAGGCAACAACAAGAGTAGAGGGAGGATAATTATAACATGATACAACAGTAGGAGACGCGGGAGAGGGAGAGACTTTTGTAGCCTCACCCTAAGTAACTATTAAATTTTTAAGGTAAAGTGATCAATTATTTAATTTATTTTAAAATTTTCTAATTATTTATTATTATGTTTTAAGTTTTATTAGTAATTGTGAATAGTTTTAATTTTAAAAATTTTGTGTTAATTTATTTTTTTGTGGTTATTATTTTAATAAATATTTCGAATTTAATATTTATTATTTTTTTTCTTCAGATTAATATAACTAAAATGATATTTTCTATTTTTAATAATATATATCAATAATCTTTTGCAATATTTTTTTTGTGAGGATCAATACAAACATATTTCTAGGCATATCTTCACTACTTCGATATTTCTTCTCATCCTGTTACTTGTAGGGAATTGAACTTGGTGGCCTAAGGAATATCCATTTTACCCAACGACATGAAAAAACCCTAACCAAACACACATTTGTAATATTTTATCTTTAATTTAAATGAACAATATTTTTATTACTATCAATATCTTAAAAAGTGGCTTCTTCCTTGAATCCCCAATGATTTATTCAATATATGGCCTCCTTGTGCCAACTGAGTTTTAGCAAGAGCTGGATCTTTGTGGTATTTAATCAGATTTTAGGAATCATTTTTACTCTCATGGTCTTTATCTAGTTATTATATATTAGATAGTTATACATACTTATGTCGTGAATGAGGAAGGCCCTTTGCTATAAGGAGGATCAATGCATTTGCTTCAATTTTGGTGTTATATGTTAGGAAAACCTTTTAAATTAGATTCATATTTCTTAATATATCTAAAGAGATGTGGCATTCCCACACATCATAGAAACATGAAAATAATACATGTGACCATTCTCAAAGAAGAGTTTTTATGTCATATGTTAAGAAAATATTTTAACATTCATCTATTCAATATTTTCATAGCTCCTAGCGAGGTATAATTCCCCCCATGAGGTCATTACCCCTATAAAAGGGCTTTAAGATACCATGGGTGGTACCTGGAACACCAGCATGTTCTCTTCTACCATTAAAAATTTAATCCACAACAACATCTCCTTCAACAATTTTCATCGTAGCCCTAACTTGAAGACAACCTCAACTTTATAAAAGGACTGATGGCCCTTTGTAGAAAACTCGATGGTATACCCCTCTAGATTGGTTTTAACCAAAAATTTGACACCTCGTGTTAGGTATTTTTTAATCCAATGTAATTAAACAATATGAGTCGGGGTCCACATATGAGGACATCAACTCTAGCTGTTAGTATTGTCTTTTATTTGTAGACTTCAAAACTAATTATATAGGTCCTTTAGGAAATTTATTGAGCATATATCATAGAGGTCGCTCGAAAGATATAGGTACAAAATGTATTCCTCTAACTGCTTCACTTCGATGATAAAGGTGCACTTGTTGCGAAATAAACCACTCAACTTGTTCATGCCACCAATCTTTCAGATTCTTCTTAAAATTTGTTGACATCATGTTATATATCCCTATAATGAAACCATTGTTTCTGAAACATAATGGGTGGGTAGTGTCCTTGGGTTCAGGTGCATAAGCCAAAAAAGGGTTTTTTGTAGTTTAGTGTAACACTGACATGTTCACCTTACACAAGACGAATAAGGTGTCTCACCCAAGGAATTTTGTGACCTTACTTAGTTAAGGGATGGGAACCAAGAATCAAGAGGAGTCACACAAAAGCTACCAATACTCAATTTCTTAGAAAATTTTCATCAAAAAATTGAAGGAAAATAGAACACTACAAGAAAAATATCCTCTAATGAATGATTTTGAGGAAGCCCTTATAAAAATAGCGCAAATATCTAGTTGTAGCGTAGGTCACTAGAGGAGGTTGGCAGGTGGACGGTTTTGCAGATGTTTTTTTTGAATTGTGTTTCTAATTATAACACACACCAGTTCATTTTATATAAACTACATCGGTTCGTAATATCAAATGGCACAAAAAGACACCGTGCTCTCCGTACAAACCGGCATGGTGCATCTCAGTAATCCGACGCACGAGTGCGTACTATCAAATGGAAAACCAGACACTGTGATCTCTCTACAAAACAACCCTGTATGTCTCTGTAATCCAATGAACTGTAAAGAACTATGGTGTGCCATTTATGCAACTTCTCGGTGCATTAAATAGTCCAACTCACCGAAAAAGGGTTAATTTGAAAAAAATTATTGGCCGTAAAAAAATTCATTTTTACTTGTTACAGTTCTCTATAGCTCTGAAGCACTGGTGAGATTTTTTCTTCTCTAAGGCGTCTTGCCATCAATGCTCCCATTGTCTCCATCACTACCATCCATTGCTCACTATGTAGAGTTCGAATTTTTCAAATTGGTGAGTGAAATTTATTTTTAGTATTCCATTGCAAATATTCCTCCTCAACGTGTAAATGTGTAGTTAATATACTTCTTTCTCACCAACCTAATATTTTAACACATTAATTTCTTAAATTCATGTAAAATTCACTATTTAAAAAAAACAAAAATAATTATGTGCGGTGCATTCGAGCTGTTCAGCTCAAACCGTTCGCGGTGCTCCCTGTAAATTTATAGGCCACACCGCGAATGGTGTTAACGGAAACCACACCGGGCGGTTCGTTGTAGTACCGAAAAAAAGTGCATTGAGAACAATAAAATAGTGCGGTGAGTGCATTTTCTAGCCACACAAACAATTTAAAATTTTTAAAAATAAAACTATGTATGGTGGTGCAGTTGTTTATCGGAACACAATGGCCATTATGTACAATGGTGTGTGCGCTTAAACAACCGCCCCAGCGTATATAGTTTGGTCAACGCACCATAGAAAAATATTTGTTGTTTTCGTCATGTTTAAAGTTTTTTCATGCATACGATGGGTGATGCACGTCAGACAGTCACACATCGATGGTGGTACGTCACTATTTTTTTGGGCACACCGAATGTATTTTTTCTTCGATAAAAGTTATATTTATATATTTATAAATACATTTGTCATTTTATAAAAAACAAAAGGTTTTATGTATGAGGGAGGCTGACGTATTTAATATGCGAATCATTCAGCGATGTCAATGGAGAGAGGAAAGGCAACAAAAAGAGCAGAGGGAGGACAATTATAACATGATACAGTAGTGGCAGGCACGAGAGAGGGAGAGACTTTTGTAGCCTCGCCCTATTACAACACCCACCTAGTTGATCGTAAGGGAGGTAAACCTCCTTAATTTCTATGAGGAGGATGCATCCCTCAAGCTGCATAGTGGGTTATTAGGAAAATTTACCTACACGTGGGATACCCACCGACAGGCTTTCTGGGTAGGTCCTGGCCAGTGGTACCAACCTACTAAGAAGGACATATATTTTATTACTGGACTATCTTGGAGAGGGTAGGATTTTCACGAGTTCCCAAATGTCCGCGTGGGTTATGCAGCATGGAGTCAATTGGCGTAATGCTAGAGATACATTAGGGACGATATACTTTCTCGTATATATTTTTAGTTGTTTACACATTTCTTATTTTCATCCAGAGGAGGGGAGGTGACTCTCACTACTACTAATGACCATTGCAAATTATTCTAGTTGCGGGCAGTGCATTAGTTTCCCTCTATTATTTTATGTTGATTATTTATTCTAGATGCCACGACTTATGAAATGGTCTGAGAATTTTTTTGGCAGTTTTGTATAGCATTAAATAGATTTCATTGTCAGGCACATGGGAGGTTCAGCTTCCCCTTTCCTTCAGAGTTACTTTGTTTATTTTTTGAGAGGTTTCCAAAGACGAGCCTACTTTCTTCGTCTAGCCTCGTAGGGTGATATTACATGTACGAATGTAGATTTTGTGCGAGATGATGCCCAAGATGTGTCTTTTCGAGTATCCGACAAGGATATCTAGTGATGCACATGAGATGCTAGTGAGTTTTGATGATCACCTGTTCATGATGGTGTCATGAACTTACGTGGGTTTCGATTAGTGATGATGTACCAATAGGTTCTTCACACAAGACCACCGGATGCTAGAGGTAACATTAGTGTTTTCTTTAAATAGAATGGACGGGTATAAAATTTCTTTATTGAAAAGGAGATAAAATTGCTATAGAAAAATAGGAATAACCTTATGCATGTAGCCTGATAGAATAGGCAACGAGGACAACACAAAATCTATAACTGATATGAATTATAACCAATAACGTTATATATACAATTCATAAACTAAAATCTTGAAGAATCACGCAGATACCGAAACTACCAAATAATTAATCCAAAACATATACGAAGGCTCTCGAAAGGAGCTACATTTGATGTATATATTTCTGCTAAAGAGGAAGGTTACATTCCACAACCTCTATAAAATGGGATACGAAGATAAAACTATATATAGGTGAAACTGAATCATTCATTGTAAACATATGACTATCATCTAAGCCCGGTCATCCGAGGAATCCATTATCATTCTACATATAGATATACAATAGAAGCCTATAACTGTTCATTTCTGTGAAGCCCTCAAATAAAAAAAATAAAGTAAGTGGAATGATGGCATCTGGAGCCTTAAAAGGCTAGCGGCCAAAAACCCTTAAAATTTTATATAACACCAAAGAATGGGAATGGAGAACCCTACTTAAAAACAATTAATTCCTTGCAGTAATAGATGCAAATACCTGTTAAAAGAAATAATAGTGACGGTTCAAGAGCTAGAGTCACTTAGAACAAATGATCAAATAAAAATTTGGGAATCTTGTATAGATGTTCAGGGTATGGATTGCCTACATCAAAGAAGGAAATTGTAACTAATTAGTACATGAAACCCTTAAAATCCTGTTGCAAATGTAAAGAAGGAAGATAGGAAAGGGGGAACAAGCTACTATTACCTAGTTTGGAATCCTCGTCAGCTCGGAAAATTAAAAACCCTGTAATAATGGAGTTTACAAAAGAGTTAGGAGGAGCTCCAAGAAAGAAGACCAATTCAAAAAAAGACAAAAATGTATTTCCAAAGATAAAGATAAGCCATGAGAAAATCCTTTGCATATAGAAATAGGTTCACTTGGATAAGGAGAATGGAAGCCACATCTGAGGAGAAGGAAGCACACGAGCCTCGACGCATGTATTCAAACCTGGAGAAATTATTTCCCAAAAACATAATTGTTTGCAGAAACGTTGAATGTTTCGTGGATGGCAGAGAACAACCATTACAACCTGTGATAAACCAAAATGAGGGAAGTTAATTAAACCACCAGGAAACTTAAAAAACTTTGTTGGAATGAAATGAAAATTCCATGGTTACCCTTGCGAAGATTAAATTACCTATTGGTACATCCATGGCAAGACAAAACCATAGTCGGAGGACTGTATATGGCATGAATGATCCTGGTGGATATTAGTGGCCACCCACCTATTCCATTTGGACAAGCACCATCAAATCTTGCAGCATTTCACATTCATCACAACTTGTTAATTTTAGCAGGTTTTCGAGTCTTCCACTCCCAGAGTCATTTTGGGGCCTTAATGATCCAAGTGGATATTGGTGGCCACCCACCTATTCCATTTGAACCCCCATAACAATTTCTTCCATTTTTTAAGTTACATCATAACTTACTATTTTTAGCATTTTTTTAGATCCTGAATATTCGGAGCCATTTTGAGGCCCTAAACGATGTTTTTTGGGCATCGTTTGTCCAAAAAATATGATTTTGTTCTGAAATCAATATATGTGGAAATATTTGTAGTCCTCATATAGATATTTCTAATGATGTACCATACGCATCAAACGGAGATCGTATGCCGAAGTTACGTCCCCGGAAAGTTGAAACACCAATTTACCCAAATGGGCCCATTTTTTTGGCGCTTCATCTCCTAGGATTAGGTATTTGGACATTTAGAGTTCTCCATTGTTTCTCAATAATAAATAGTCCCTCGAGGCTCATTGTAACTCAGTTCAGGGGCCTGTAGCCACCACATCTCTTCTCAGAGATAAGCTACTAGCGCCCTAGCTAGTTTATTTCCATTCTACCTATAAGAAAATTTCAATTCTTTGATATTAATGAAATGATGTGTTATTTCTGCTGCATCTTTGTATTTATGGTTATATGTGTATTCTTTTGCATTCCTGCATAAATATGGATCAGTGGTATCACAACAGTCTTCTCTTTCTTTTTTTTTCTTTGCATGTCCCCAATGCGGTCAGGGTATAAGGAGTTAGGGCTCGATCTGGTTGAACCCTTGCAAGATCATCCTTGCAAACACTGACGACCTCACATGGTGGAAGAAAAGAAATACGAGGGAGTAGGAAATACTATAAAAGTATTGCTAGAGGAGGCCCTCAAGAAACAAAGTAACATGATGATGGATAACCTTTATCAGATCCTTAAACAACTACTCACCTATGGCACATCTTCATCCACCAGCCACTCTAGAGGCCCCACTCCCTTAAAGGTACAGGTAAACTCTTACATTCCTATATTTGAAGGCCAAATAGATGCAGATGCCGTAGATAGATGGTTAAACTTTCTAGAAGGGTATTTCTTGGTCCATGATTTCTCTGACCGAGAAAAGATTATTTTTTCACTCCTCAAAGTCACCCCCCATATCAAAGATTGGTGGGAAACCTACTGTGAGTAAGAGGAAGAAGGGGAACCCTCTCTGTTCTCGGCCACGCACACTTGCAATTCGTTTCGAGATGAAATCAAGGAACAATATTATCCCTTCGGGAGCTATGAGGACAAATACATCCAATGGAGCACGCGGTGGCAACAAAGGGATCAATATGTGCACAAACTGACAAATTTTTTCCATACCCTACACACAAATTTGGGTATTAAAGATTCAGAGGGAAATTTTGTGCCCAAGTATTGCGGCTATTTGCACAGACACATTCAGGAGGAAATGGAGTTCCTTGAAATTATATGGCTTGGCATGGCATATCACTATGCTACCAAGATCGAGCATAAATTTAAGCAGAAGAAGCACCACTTTGGATCTGCAAATCCAAAAGGTGCTCCTGAACCAAAGAACAAGGGGCAAGGCCAAAGGTGTGTGACTCAGAACAACACCAATAATCACAATAAGGACATAGCTAAGTGGTTTGAATTTCATAACATCCCCACTCACAACACAAATGAGTGTCGTTCCAAACAGTCATTGGTGGCCGAACTAAAGGAACCAGAAACACAGAAAGAGCAAGGTTCATAGCGGAGTTGTAGAGGAGACATCAGCAGGGAAAGGAATGCCCAAAAAAAAAGGCAATTAGGGTGTTAAGGAGGAGGTCATTACCCTAAAATGGGTACTGCAAAGATCTCATCCTTATATCTCTCAACCCTAAGATCTGACGGCCAACATCTGCAAGTGTCATTGTGCAAAACCAAATCCCTGTGCAAGTACAATACATCGAATCCAACTAATAAATTTTTAACTCCAAATGAGATTTGATAACCATGGATAATATCAATAAATTGGTTCTCAATTATCCTATGTTGGTACCAAAGTCTAACACATGAATCATTGGTGTCTTATGCATTAAAAAAGAGCAGCCTTAATCAAATGTAATCTAGCTAGATACGATGACTCGCAATAGCTCATTTTCTGAGGAGAAAACCAAGTGGTGGGACCACATGAATACCCATAATATATGGCATAGGCAAAGATAGGATTAAATTCATTATGTGTCCTCGATTTGGTCTAAAATTAGGTAAAGAAGGTTAAATGCAATTTTTTTTTGTATTTACTGTGTTGCATGTTACATGTAGCTAGCATGGGAGTGACTTGTTTATTATCTACTAACCCCCCAACATCACCTACCATAAAATATGATCAAGAACCACATTCAACTTTCCTGGCTTGAAAATTACTTTGAATTTTAACTCCTCGAACAATATAAGCCATATACAATTTTTTCCTTAGAAACAAAAGGTTGTTCACTAGGTACTTAAGGGAAGGTAAAAATCTTGAATGAACCACCCAAAAGATAGCTACAAAACTTAAGTTTCGAGTACACTACTAGGAGGGCTCTACGGTAAGTTGTGGTATAGTTATTTTCTGTCATGGAATGTTTTATGTTGGAAAAGGAGATTGGGTGATAAGTTAACCATCTCTAGTATGAGCCAAAACAACTCGAGAATAAATTATTGATGCTTCGATACAGACATGAAATTTCTTGTTCTTATTTGGATAAACCAACATTGGTGCGCTTGCAAGATTTTCCTTTAGAAAATTGAAGGGAGCTTCACATTCGTCACACCACGTAAACCCTTAAAATTTATTCAAAAAATTATCTAGTGGTGCAATGATTGAGGAAGAGTTATGGTTGAACCTGTGGTAATATCATGTGTGCATAAGGGTTGACCTTAGCTGCTTAACACTCATCAGTGAAGGAATATTCAAGGTTAAATTGACCTTGGTAGGATCAAAGAAAACCCTATGTGAAATGCCCCTCTTGATCCTAATTGTAGCAACACATCATAGTAATGCCTTGTCTTCTACCATCCATTGTTCCTCCACCTCATCGTCCTCGAGGAGCTTAATTCTTCCTATAAAAAGAATGATCCAATCATTCAGCAATGGTGTCTAATGCTCTACAGTGATAGGTATGTTGAGTTGGCCAACGAAAAAACTCTAGTTCTTTAATATTATGTGTAATGTTTTTGCAAAATAAATTAGATATTATTATTTACGTGATAGTTGAGATTTTCATATTTTGTGTTTATTATTAGAATTTTAATCTTAATACTAGTTATCCTTCCTCTACCCACTGTGGTCTAAGTTGTCCCAACCAAAAATAATAATTTTTCATATATATATATATATATATATATATATATATATATATATATATATATATATATATATATATATATATATATATATATATATATATATATATATATATAGGATTACAACATTTTTTAAATTAGTGCACAAAAGAAGTGTACTCTTTTGAAAAGACACCTAAAAAAATTATAAGTGAAAAATTGTGAATGGTGACATCTTTTTTTTCTCATTAAATATTATATTTTAACCAAACTAAAACACTCGATGTCTCATCTAATTAAATATTACATTTTTGAATCAAAGGAATGGCAACAAAACATAATTGCTGAAATCCTTGCTCACAAATATTATTTCCCACTTTGAACAAAATATTTCATCATAAATAATATTTCACACTTAGCATTGTGCCAAAGTGCTTCCTCACAAATAGAATTCCACACTCTGTTTTTTGTGTTATTTATATAAATTGAAAGAGAAGTGATTTTTCATTAGCGACATTTGAAAATCTTCGATTAAAGTTTTAGTAAATGTTAGGTTAAGTTAAATAGGTTAATTTTTTTTGTAAATGTTAAATATGTTAAATTTTAAACATTGCATGTTTATGTTTATGTTTACTCGAGATCTACCCCCATAAATATTACATGTTTAAGTTTAAATTTAAATTTAAATTTCCACTTCCATTTCCATTTCCATTTACATTTACCCCGTATATGTTAAATGTTTACATTTGTGCTTACATTCATTTTTACTTTTTACTTGAGATCTACCCCCATACATGTTAAATATTTACTGGTTTACATGTTTACGTTTACATGTTTGATATACCCCATTACATGTTAAATGTTTAGGTTTACATGTTTCAGGGTTTATGTTTAAGTTTATATGTTTATGGGTTTAAATGTTTAAGTCTAAATGTTTACCGGTTTACCCCCATACTCGGTTAAATGTTAAATACAAGGATAGTCCAATATTGTTAAGATTTTCCTATGTATGTAAGAAAAATTATTTTTCCTATGTATGCAAGAAAACCTCTTTTTTGAGTATTAACATTATTGATATATTTTTTTCAAATGGTTTATTTATGATATTTTTAAACCTTAAAAGGTTGATAAGACTTAAAAGGTCGATAAGATTTATGATATGGATTAATTTTTATGCTCTTAACAGTCATATATATATATATATATATATATATATATATATATATATATATATATATATAATGAAATAAAATCACTTGATGTTTTTACTAATTAAATGTTTTCATTTTCCTGAACCGAATTTGCTGTTGATTTAAATTAATTTAAATCTAAGTATTTTTCTGTTGTTCTTCAATCTTATGTGAATATTTTTGAAAAATAAATTAAATATTAATTTTTATGTAATAGTTGATATTTGGAGATTTTGTGTGTATTAATAAAATTTTGAACTTAATACATATTATCCTTGATCCACAAATTGTAACACAAGTTCTCCTAGTAAAAAATAATTCATTTCCTGATTTGTTTTCTGTGTGGTAAGGGAATTTGTGGCGATGATAATGTACCTAGCATGGAAGTGACGTGTTTATCATCTATTGACCCACAAACTACACCCTATTCTAGCCGGGAAAGATGATCAGGACCCACATTCAACTTTCTTGACTTAATAATTACTATAAATTTGAACTTGTGGAACAAAATGATCCATATGAAAGTTCTTCCTTACGAGCACAATTTCGTTAACTAAGTACTTCAAGGCAGAATTATTAGTAAAAGAACTTGAATGGGCCATCGAGAAGTAGTGACAAAACTTATGTTATGAGTACACCATTGTGAGGGCTTCAAGCTTAGTTGTGATATATTTACTTTTTTTCATGGAAAGTTTTATGTTGGAAAAGTATATTGGGTGATCAAGGTGACTGTCTCCGAGATGAGACAAAACAACTCCAAAATAAATTCTTGATGCTTCGATGCAGACATGAAATTTCTCGATCCAATTTCGATAAACCAATATTGGTGCGTTTTACACCTTTTCCTTTAACACAGTGAAGGAAACTTCACATTTGTCACACCATGTAAACCCTTCAAATTTATTCAAAAAATTTTCTAGTGTTGTAATGATCGAGGAATAATTGCGGATGAACTTGTGGTAATATCGTGTGTGGCTCACAGTTTGCCTTAGTTGCTTAAAAATCATCACTGAGGGCATATTCAAGGTTACAAGGACCTTGGTAAGAACAAAGCACACCCCATGCGACATGCCCCTTTTGATTGCAATTCTAGCAACGGATTAGAGTATTTCCTTGTCTTATACGAGCCATTGTTCCTCCACCTCCTCATCCTCGAGGAGATTAATTGATCCTTTCATAAGAATAATGTTCCAATCGATAAACGATAATTTCTAATTCTCTACACTCATCGATATGGTGAGTTGGTGAACAACAGAAATAATAAAAAACATTGCTTGGAATATTTGAATACTTTTTTAAAATTAAAAAAATAAGAGGGAGATGTTCATAAGTCTTGCATATTTCACATTATACATTTTGGGTTTGTAATATATTGATTAGAAAAGGATTGAAACTATGTGCACCATGTATATATATCTTGTGTACCCACCTGCAAATCCCCAACAATAGGAAAAGATGTGGAAGGCCTCGCAAGCTTGGAGAGAGTGCTTGGGCTATGTAGTCTTGGGTACTCCATGGCATGATGTACCTCAATCTGGTAGTTGGTACAAATTTATCATAGCTTCCAACTCAAAGAAACACATGCTAAGGGACACACCTCGATCATGGTTTCCAAGAGGTATTCATTAGATGGAAGAACAGTTCTCGAGAAGGAACCATGTCAAGGGACTCAATAGGGATAAGAACATCATGTTCAAATACCCCCATAGGGTTCACCATGTCAATTACTAGATCTAAGTCAAAGGAAGTCGAGAAAATAGAGAGAGGCCCACTTGCATCCGTAACTAAATACATGGGACTGGTTTCCACAAAATTAACCCATGGTGGGGTAGATGCCACTTCTGTATAGGGGAAATATAGGGGTGTCAGATGTTTTGTAGTCCAATCAACACTAACGAATGAAATATGATCAATAGTCACAATGTTTCCATTTTGAGGGAAATCCATCATGCAAAAGAGTGTCGATATAACAACTTTCATTGCATAGACATAGTCTCACCTAGGGAAAAAATTGAAATCCAAGGGGCCTCAGAATACCATAATATCAATACAGACAGTTTTACCTTCCAAGGTAATACGATACTTAGGAAGGATCCCTAAAGCCTCACTAATGGCTATGTTAAAAGCTTTCATATTCTGTGTAAAAGGCGCAAGCTGAAGGGAACCCAAAGATTGTGAAGTAGTTGAGGATAAAATACTAAAAGAGGCACCTTCATCTACATTTGTGTGATGCACATTCTTACCATAAAACTTCACAATGATTTGGAAAGGGATGGAATAAGGAAGACAAGGTTATGTCAGTATATTCCAATCAAAGGAAAAGACCTCATTACTTGGAGGGGGTTTCGTAGAAACAGGTGAAATGCCCCGTGGCATAGAAGAATCTGATGTAACAAGAAGAACCTAAGTGGTATGAATTTCACTCTCTACAGGGAGAGTGGGATCAACCATATGTGAAATAAGGTTAAGCACTTGATCAACTAATGGATCATAAACCTCAGTGATATGAGTCTCACTCTCCAATGGAAAAGTCGGATTGACTGTACTTTGAATTATATTAATCACTTCGTCGATTGACGATAGTTTGGGAGAATTTTTATGGTAACCAGTTAGAAATTTTTGTTGTGTAAAAGTAAATTTTTCCAACAATTTTGAGGCTTCATCCATGTGAGGGGAAATGTGAGTTTGATGACTCTGTTTGCATAACTTACAAGGAAACCTAACTTTACCCTTTTTCCCAGCTAGTTGATGGATCAACAATAAGTTGATAGGATTTTTCTGACCATACTTCCAAGACCTTAGGAATACTAGGGAAATTGATAAGTAAGTCGTCACCCTTACAAATATTGCAAGGGTATTTTGGTTTACGATGCATGTTGGAGGTATCCTCAACACTACAAACACTTACAACCATGGTTGGTTGGATGAATTCTTTTTTACATTTCATCTTCTTCTTTTTTTCTTTCTTTTTTTTCTTAGCCACATGGTTACTAGAATCAAGGCTTTTTCCAATCGAAGAAGAACAAAGAGAGGAAGACATGTTGGGTGAAGAAGGTAAAGGGTCAACATGAGGTTGTTTATGTTGAGATGATGAACTCTGTTGAGGTGAAGCATCCAGTTGAGGTGGAACAATTTGAGTATTCGAGGCCAACGAAGTTGAAAAAAACCATACCAGTAAACCTATGGTGAATCGAGGTAATGAAAATGTAGCCATATAAGGAGGACCAACATTTCTAAAGGAAGGAAAAATACTAGTATTCTCATTGGGAGGGGTTCCTTGGTTGGTAAATTATAGAACTGTTTCCATTAGATTCAACTTCAAGGAATTTTATTAACAATATAAAAATATTAACAATTTAAATTCACAATCCACTCCTAAGGTATCTAAAAAATAAAAACAAACAAATGAACACGCGTTATCAAATCTAGGAGTCAAGCCAGACATAGAGTATGTTTCCATAATAAAACCACTAGTTGGTGATGAAATCCAATGTCACAGAAATTAATGTGGAAAACTGGTGGTTGGAACAATTACCCTTACAACCTACTTAATGAAACAGTTTGGTGCAAGTAACTTCACTATGCCATCTCGAAGTGAAGACTACCCTCCTGAAAGTCCAAGTGAGTTTAGTCAATTTTTACTCCAGGTACACTTTCACCTTCCCTCCATTGTCACCTTGGGAAAAATCCTCAATATTATGGCCACTAAGGTCAAAAATTGAGACAATTGCACCTGGGGGAATAGTCTACAATCCAATATACATGCAAAGGAAGTGTATCAAAGTTCAATTGCCTTGAAAGCTCCCTGTCACAGTTAATTTTAGGTTTTCTAACAAGTGGCCCCAGGCTCCTTGACAATGGTTAATCTGAAGTTTATTTTTTGTATTATATGCAAATCTTCTATCTTCACCAATGAAGTATGTAACATTACCTCACTGGTTCTGACATGACCTCGTGCTTGACTCTTTAAAGAAGAGCTTCCCAGAGCACAATTACAACAATTGGGTTTTTCCCTACCGCAAGATGCTACTTATTTTCTTTATCTTATTTGGAAAGCTAATTACAACCTATTCCAAAGCACTAATCCTGAACTAGATTGATTGAAAGAGTCCTAGAAAATGTAAAAATTTCCAGATGAATTTTATTTAGCGCTGTGTTATTTTGGCTATTTTTTACTTAAATGGTAAATAGATATGAAAACAGTGGTGTTATGGCCTGACAAAAAAACTGAATGCAAGCGAATATGATAATGTAATTTTTTCACTTTGATGAATCCTAACTAAAGTAAGGAGAGAGGTTCCATTCACTTCCAATGAAAAAGTTGAGAAATAAGAGAAAATATAAGAAATTCTCTAATGCACTAATTTCATCATGAAAAACAAATGCTAATCAATTCTAAACATTTTTTTATTTTTATGTTTTAAAACAAGAATAAAAACATGTAAATTTAAATGATGTCTATCTTTCAATGAGAGACATTATATTTCCGTCGATAAAATAACTCCTTACAACAGGCATAAATGAGTATATGATGAGATTCACTAAAATAAAAGAGATCCACACAACCAATTCCATAAGTGAAAGAATCCTTTTTGATAGATCAACAAACCAACACAAACTCAAAAACCAAAAAATGTAAAGATAAGTGATTTGTCTCAAAAATATAATCAAAGAAACTAATCTAAATCTATGGTTGAATTTTTCAGAATGTAAACTATGCAGTTGTAATCTATGCATAATTCACTTGAAAAATATGCAAATGTAATTTATGCACATTTTTCATTCATATTCCGAAAATAAGAATTCTATCTATGACAATGTAATCTATGCAAGATAATTCTCAAACAAAAGGTGATTCCAAATCAATGAAAGTTAAGAAGACTATTTCCTTCACTAATGTAATTTAAGGAAAGAATTGAGTGTAAGAAAGGATGTAATGTCCCAAAATCAGGAATTCAACAAGACATCAACTGTGTAACGGTCTTTCTATGATTAATAAGCTTATAATATGCGTGAGGAACATAGATACATCATATTGAACTACAACATCCACTTTAATTCAGATTTGCAAACCAAAGGATGGGGAAAATCAGCAATTTATGCACTAAAAAGCTTAATATCAGATATTTTCGTAAAAAAAGGGGATGGGGATGGTTGGATCTGATATATTAGGTCATGAGAGACATATTCTATGAATTTCAGCTCAAAATAAGCATTCTAGATGAGTTAAATAGTTCCTCCTTTCCCGACTAGTCTAGAAAACCCTGATTTCCCATGACTTTGCTAAACATAAATTTCTGAATACTATGAGAGCGTAATTCCCAATAGGGTTAATATAGAAAGTGATGGAATATGAATGATATATAGCTTATATTTATCAAATAGTATATAAATAGAGGTTTAACACCTTTTACACAAGAAAAGGACACCCGACAAGGGTTTTCGGAAATTTACATGTACCGAAAGTAGGACTACAGAAAATAAGATAGTCTAATAAAAATGTACATTAAAATGACTGAATATGAAAATATCAGCTCATATAAATGAGGGGAGAAAAGCTCTAACCCTTATAAGCAAAAATACATCAATCCTCCAAGGGATTGGCTGAAATATACAAAATGGCAAAAAAGTCGGAGTTGCTAGGCAGCAGCTGCAACTTGAATTTGGAACTAAGTAGAGAAGGCTGAATATGATGAAAAATCTGAAGTAGACCTCCTCCAATGGATCTCCAAAGTGGAAGGCTGATCCTTACACTTGAGATCCCACCCTCCAATCAGTCTGCAAAACCCCACAACAAATGCACTATGAAAATAACGCAGCTATTGGAGAAAAATATGTAGTAGGGGAAAGAATATGTGTTGGCCTGATGCCAAGATCTGAAAATAAGCTCTCAAGCTTCCAAAATGATCCTCCAAAGGCAAGAAATACTCCCCCTTTGAAAAAGAAGCAATGGAAGAGGTGTTGTGGAGTCTCCACGACAACACCCTACAACACAGTATTATGTTGCTGCAGCAATAACACTGTCTTGGAGGATGATGCTTCGGTCTCGAGTTGAAATAATGATGGGAAAACCTCACTCGAGTAGGCACTCGAATTCCCCTGGGCTGAGGGTGAGATCTCCGAACAGAGACACTCGGTGCACTAAACAGTGCTGCAGACTAGTTAAACAACCAGCATGCTCAAGAATTTGAAATTACCAACTTGATATCATAAACATATGCATGAATGGAAATAGCTCTCCTCCCCTCCATTTATATAGCAATTGGATACTCCTCATGGGCCCTACTTTGAATTAGGGTTTCCCTTCCTCTAGAAGCTTCCCTTCCTCTAGAAGCTTCCCTCCTGCGTTGTCATGTAGTGCTTTCCAACTCATACCCTGCGTTGGCTGACTTGGTCAAACCTCTTTGCAAATATTTCCTTTCACACATGAGGGTGTGAAATCTGGTTTCATGGCTGATCCCTTTTCATACTAGAGGGATTTTATTTATTTCTTTATTATCTTTGGGCCTCCTTACCCAATTATTCATCTCCTAAATGAGTTTAGACAAAATTTAATGTTCTAATTTATTGAAGAAAATTTTTGGAACATTACAGTCCTCCCCTCCCAAATGTTGCTTGTCCCAAAGAAACTGCAAGGATAGAACTGAAGCATGTCCACTCAAGCCATGGAGTCTGGAATATAATGAGAAACATATCCCTCATGTGGATCCTCCATCCCCAAGCACTCATCCAAACAAAATGAGCCACCTCCCACAAGGCAACTCCCGAAAATCTCCTTCCACCTCAAGCTCCGGTAATGAACGCGGGCTGAAAATCTAAAGTTGGAAAGCATCATAGCTTACCCCATTCTGTCCTTCTCTCCACTCATGAAAAGTTTAGAGTGTATGTTGATCTTACGTTGCAAAATTATTTCCCTCCAATGGAAAAGTGAAGAACAATCCTCCAAAGAAGGCTCCTCCAACAATGAAGAAAAAGTTGGCCCAAAACAATCCATCCATGAAGAATACGACATGGTCATCATGGAAAATCCTAATGAGAGGTTTGCTAAAGGTTTTACATGATGATACATTATGAAAAAAAATTCTCACAAGGATACAATGCAGTCTCATCCACTGCAACTTCAGAAAATTACATGGCAAGCAATATCCATGATTCATCACATCTACTAAAGGATAGTAAATGGTTGAATGTAACAACAATAATGCATGATAAATCACTTTCCCATGGCTGTACAATGGATGAATATCAATCTTATGGCCCACCTCAAAAGAGAACAAAATTTTTGCTGTGGTGGCCATATCTCCTCTCCTGCTCCCATTAGAACATGTAGTGCAGAAATTGTGAGAATTCTTCCCACTCAAGGACACATCCAGCTCATGTGTCTCCCTCATAATAAAGCCTCCCATACAAATCTTATCTATATCAGAAAATGAATACATGATCAGCAGCAAAATAAATAAAATTCTAAAGGTTACAAGTGATGCAAGAAGATACCAACAAATTCCCCCGTAATGATAGCGCAGTTTTACAAGTTGCTGCTTGATATTAGTACATGGAAAAATGTTTCTTTTTACATGGTTAATCAGGCATGTCTTTACATGATACATGTTATAGTGTAGCAACTAAACATACATGTGGTGATAAAACATTTGCCCAAGGCCACAAAAGAGATGACTGCCTCCATCATGTAGATTGGCCCAATACAACCCATTGACATGCTTTCCCTCTTGTGAAGAAATGCACTGCATAAGAATGGTAAGAGTGTGCAAATAAATGAATTTATAAACAACCTCCTTACCATATGATGGAATTAATATGGTACATGGGTCCATAAATGAGTCCTCCATATTTTTTTTGCATGCTTTGAAGAAGAATGAACCATGTGATGCAAGAAGATAATCATCCTCATGCTTGGAAATCCAAGTTAAGAAGAATATGCCATAGATGTCTCTATCATCATTACCTCCTCTTTGTCCATCAAATGCAACAAATACGAAGTGATCTTGGGACCTATGGGTTATGGATCCACCATACCTTTGCTCGGCACACTTCATCCATAAGTCTTTACTCCAAGGTGACAACGCTGTGAGCTTATGCAAATAAGCTCCTGTCAATACACAACTATGTTCTTTGACATGATCCTTGTCAAATATTCTTCCAATAATGCTGCAACAAATGTGGAATAATTCCCAAGATGGAAGTTCTTCCCAATCATCATCAAAGACCAAGGAGATAGTGCCATCCCCTTCTCTTGCAACATCATACAAAGTGTGAGAGAAAATCTGCCCTTGCTCTCCTGTTGAGTCTCAATTCTACATCTTTTCCATACACTTTTCTATACCTTTTTCACTCACCTAAACCTCCCAAGTTGTCAAATATCATTGTATATCAATTGAAAAAGAGCATCTAACATGGTTTTTAATTATATTTTTGTGTTTGATATTTGATTTAGATTTTGTTCATCTAGCTGCGGAATCCTGCCACTTTCCGCAGCTGCTGCAACTTTCCGCAGCTATTTTGTGAAACTCTATGTTACAGGTGTCTACAGGAAAAACGAGCCACATGGGCAAGTCAGGAATGATGTGGACATGGTTCGTGTCCTATTGGTTCGAACAAACTCATCTAAAGAAGCCGCGGTCAAAGGCGTCCACATGGAAGTCAACCATAGAGTCTTACAGCGACAGGACTCTGTTCCGTGTCACGTAAAGGTTCATATGGCCGTTTCTGAGCTTGCGGAGGACAAGTCGACATCTGTACATGGCTCCATAGCTGAATTCAAGCATCCACTCCTCATAGATTTACTTTCCAACACGGCCATGATCCTAGATCCGTGGACGTAATGGTCTACGTGTTCTCCACCAGCATAAACTTTAGGAGACATTTATATTTCTTTTGTTATATATAACGCGTTTGCATACGCATATAGAGTTAGTCTCGATTAGTCTCTGTTATCTTTTATTAGTCTGCTCTGTAATGTAATTACGCTGCCTTTGAGCCGTAATACTACCTTACTGTTATGACTACATTTTAATATAAGAAGACTCTGTTTTCCAACTTAATTCGTACTTGAAGATCGTTGCCAAGGCTGGTGTAGAGGGCCCCTGCTCAGCTAAGGTTTTGTGCATTAGTGTATAGTTCTTATTTCATTTCTTTAAAGCTCATTGCACCATAATCCATTCACATGTTTATACACTGCATTTTTCATGATACATATGTTTCATTTCTGTTTATAAACTTTCATGCTTTCCATTTCACTTCCGTCTTTCATGTTTTATGTTGTTAATCACTTATCAGTGTTCTTGTTTCAGGTTATAGATAGGCAGCCCGGGCATTTTCATAGCTTTTTGACTAATGACATGGAATTAACATTGTTCTGCTGCTAATGTGTTTTTCTTAGTTTCTGTTTAATTTCAGTATTTATTTGTTTAATTCAGTTTTGTTCATTTGCTTCAGTAGTTAAATTTAGATATATTAAACTGCTCATAGCATCTTCAGTTGCCTCCGAAAGCCACAGCTGGACTGATGGTGAGGGATTGTATTATGAAATGTGTAGTTTAGTATTAGTTTCTTTCCTGCAAATTTAGATATATTAAGCTGCTCATAACATCTTCAGTTGCCTCCGAAAGCCACAGCTGGACTGATGGTGAGGGATTGTATTATGAAATGTGTAGTTTAGTATTAGTTTCCTTTCTGCAAGTTAGAAATGTTAAATTGTGCATGACATCTTCAGTTACCTCCGAAAGCCACAGCTGGATTGATGGTGAGGGATTGAATTATGAATGTATGGTTTGATATTAGTTTACTTTCTGCAAGTTAGATATCAGTTACTCAAGTTGTTTATGGTTACTTCCGAAAATCATAGCTGGACTAATGATGAGGGATCAAAAGACAAGTTGATGTAAATTGATTTAGATTTACTTTATTGCAAATTTTGGATTTCTTTCAGCATAATTTATTTTGTGTTTAGACAGCAGCAAGAATAGTTTGGTTTCATGCTCACTAGTTCACTGTTTTGATTTATTAGACTAGTAGCACCTTTTCATTTCAGCAGCACATTTTCATTTCCTTTCAAGTTTTGTCATTGTACTTTTCAAATTCCTTTTTAAGTTTCAAGTTGGTAAATCATTATAGAGGATATCATTTCCTTGAACAAACATAACCATACTTGTTTTCATTTTAGAATTTCCATTTCCTCTTAGAAAACCAAAAACGACAAAAAGTTAAGAAATAGGTTATCTTGCACATATAGTGCGCCGCACTTCATCAGCTTACGAATCCCGGATTGACAAATTAAATGCAGCAATTTAGGACACACTAAATTGACCAAACATTTTGGCGTCGTTGCTGGGGAAGTGTAACTAGGTAGCCAATTTCTTAAAAAAAAAAAAAACAAAATCATAAAAGAAGGGAAAACTTGATAACTTCTTGAAGTATGCTCTCCTCTTGCACCTAGTGTGATCTGGAGGATCAGAAAAGAGAGTTATTGGTTCAGTAATTTCTTAAGTATGCTCTCTTCTTGCACTTAGTGTGACCTGGAAGATCAGAAAGAGAATTATTAGCCCAACTTTAAAAATAATAATAATAATAATAATAATAAATGACATGCATAGAGCAAGAGATTCTAGGGGAAGGTTTATAGCTAAAGCCAAGAGTTCGATTTTCACAACTCCATCTTCTTCAAGGCATAGACCAGATTCACCACCATCTACCCCTAGCCTTAAGATTTTTGGAAGTCAAGGAACAGATGAATTAGAGGATTCTCCTATACCACCTACTAAAACCCATTTAGAAAACAAAGAGACTCTCTCTCATCCTCCCTTGGTAGAAGAACTAGAGGACTTTAAGGACTCTAAAGAAACTATCATGGAAGAGGAAGTAATAGATGGAGGTAGAGGTAGAGGTAGAAGAGGAGGAAACAATGGAGACAACAATGGTGAAGGAAATAATGGTAGAAATAAGGAAGGAGACAAATTGTTTGGATTCCCTATAGTTGATGAGGAAACTCATGCAACAATGAAAAATATCTCACCATCTGTCCTCCCTAAATTTTATGGATTGTGAAGTGAGGATCCTGAAACATTTCTGTTTGAGTTTGAAGTTGTGTGCCGAACCTATGACTATATGGAAGACTCTCAAAAACTCAAACTGTTTCCTTCAACTTTGAAGGGATATGCTTTGAAATGGTTCATGGGATTAGCCACTCAATCTATTAGGACTTGGAATGATATGAAACAAACATTTTTGGATAGATATTTGGGCTATTGTATGCCCACCAATCACAAGGATGAGGTATTCAAGATGATGCAAAAAGAAGATGAAAATTTGGAAGACTTACTTGAAAGATTTCAATACAACTTGAAAAGAGCAAAGATGGGCAACTTAGATGATGAAACCTTGAAAGACCTCATATTAAAAGCCATTAGAGATGAATGGATAGATATTTTAAACATGATGGGGAAAGGAGACATTTCTCGTGATATAACAGAACTATGTGTCCATCTCTCAAGAGGAAAATCTAAAACAGAAAAAGGGCCTAGGGATCCTTCTCTTATTAGGGCTAACAAATCTGCAACTGGATCAGTAAGTAGGGCAGAGATTGGTAACATGCTTGATGAGTTCAAAATTGATATCTTAGGGAGCCTTAGTGAACAACTAGACACCCTTAAAATCCAAAACAAGCAGAAAGCAGAAACAGATGCTTTAGCCATCTTTTGTCCGAAATGTAGGAAGAAACATGCTTTAAGGGAATGTCCCTTGGATGCAAAAGTTGTAGAAACATGTATGGTTTGCTCAGAAAATCATGAGATCAAGGATTTTCCTTCAATCCCTGGACTCAAAGCTGTTTTTCAAGAAGATCCAAATTCTGTAGAATCTCTCTGTTTTGTCGCAAGGAGACCTTGGCAGGGACAACAATCTCAAGGGTTTAATAACCCTATGAATCTTCAAACCCCACCAAATTGGACTCCTTGGCAACAATCTTGGCCCCAACATCAAAATTCATATCATCCATGGGTACAAGGGATGCAAAATCCTTATGGGATATTTGCTCAATTTTATCAATATCCTCCATCTTTTCAAAATCAACAAGCTCCACAACTTCCAAACCTAAATCCACAACTTTCATTGCCATTTCCACAACAACAACCTTCTCAACAAAATACAAATCCTCAACTCATGCTCCCATACCAACAGAAGACAAATCAACTTCCAGCTCAACCATTGCCAAATCCTAACAATAAGAATCCTCAAACTACTTATGTGGTAGAAGGACAACAATTTCCTACCTATATGATTGTTCCTCTCAACGATGTACAACTCAGATCTGGTAGAGTTTTAGAAAAACCTTCTATAGATATTCAAGAGCAAGATACCTCTGAGGAGGACTCTCTTCAAGTCAATAAAGGTTCTGAGGAAGAATCTCTTCAAAATCCAAGCATGCAAAAAGAAAAAGAAAAGTTAACACCCACAACTCCTATAGTTGAGCAACCAACATCTTCATCTACACCTCCTTTTCCCGAAAGACTACAAATTGACAAGGGGGTGGAAAAACAAATCTTGTTGCCTAACTATGACTTTCTAGATGAATTGAAGAATGTTTGTATCAAGATTCCATTTCTACAAGCCATTCGAGAAATTCCTATTCTAGCAAAAACCATAAAGGAGTTGAGTTTCAAAAGACCAGGAAGAAAGCTAAAGGACACAAGAAGAATCCACCTGGTAGGAAAGATTGCAGACATTATGATGGGAAAAATTGCCATGCAGAAGTATGTAGATCCTAGAAGTCCAATTGTCAAGACACATATAAATGGGATAGAAATTCCAAACACATTGATTGACTTAGGGGCTGCTATCAACATTATGAGTAGACAGACTATGGAACAGTTAAAACTTCCTAACCTTCTTTTTACACCTACTTTATTGCAACTTGCAGATCGATCGGTTATTAAACCATATGGTGTATTAGAAGATATTTCAGTCTCCTTAGATTCTTGGGAATATCCAGTAGACTTTATGATTTTGACTCCCAAAAGTAATCTAGGAGGACATCCAATTATCTTAGGAAGACCTTGGCTGGCCACAGCTGATGCTTTTATTAGTTGTAGATCTCGAGACATGTACATTTCTAATGGTAATTCGACAAAGAAATTCAATTTGTATCCTCCAGCAAGAGCAATCACAGAAATAGGAGACAATGAATGGGTCGATGATGAGAACACTATACAACCTGTCTTTACCATTTCTGAAATTAGTGAGGATAGTCAAATTCTGAACACATTAGAAAATTTTGGGATAACTTCAGAATATGACCCCACACAATTTCAGTTGGAATCTGACATAGAATATTTATCATCAAGACAAATGTCTCTTTACTCTATGGAAGAGTTTGGTAATTCTGCTATTGAGATTTTTCTAGAAAAGACATTGAATATCAATAAACATCTGGAGAAGTCACAACAAGAAGAACTAACCAGAATCTTGCAAAAACATTCTACTGCATTTGCATGGGAGTTTACTGACATGAAGGGTATTGATCCTAAGACTTGCATCCATCATATCTATATTGAGGAAAACAGTAGACCAATCAGACAACCTCAAAGAAGGATGAATCCAAATCTTTGGGAGATAGTGAAAGAAGAGCTCCAAAAACTTCTCAATGTAAACTTCATTTATCCAATTTCAGATAGCCGATGGGTTTCTCCTTTGGTTATAGTACCTAAAAAGAATGGTAAATGGAGAGTATGCATTGATTACAGGGAGTTGAACAAAGCAACTTTGAAGGATCACTTTCCTCTGCCTTTTATTGATCAGGTATTAGATACATTAGCAGGTAAAAAGTACTTTTCATTTTTGGATGGTTTTAGTGGCTATAATCAAATTCAGGTAGCACCTGAAGACCAAGATAAGACCACATTTACTTGTCCATGGGGAACTTTTTCCTACCGAGTGCTTCCTTTTGGGTTATGTAATGCACCAGCAACATTCCAAAGAGCAGTACTAGGAATTTTTCCTGATCTAATCCATGATTGTGTAGAGGTTTATATGGATGATTTTACAGTTTATGGTAATTCATTTGAAGAGGCATTAGAAAATTTGGAAAAATTTCTTATAAGATGTAAAGAAACAAACCTTTCATTAAGCCATGAAAAATGCTTTATGATGTTTATTGAAGGGATTGTTTTAGGACATCATATTTCAAGAGATGGGATTAAGGTTGATAGATCGAAAGTTGAAGTCATCTCCAAGTTGCCTATTCCAAATTGTCAAAGAGATGTTAGAAGTTTTCTAGGATTTACTAGTTACTATAGAAGATTTATAGAAAACTTCACTAAAATAGCATCTCCACTCTTCAAGTTGCTTACAAAAGACTGTGAATTTAAATGGGATCCTGATTGTCAATCCGCTTTTGAAACTTTGAAAACAAGAATATCTCAAGCACCTATCTTGAGAGGACCAAATTGGAAACTTCCTTTCCATATTTCTACAGATGCTTCAGATACAGCTCTTGGAGCTGTGTTGGGTCAAAAAGATTTAATTCCCTATGCCATTTATTACACCAGTAAAAATTTGACTCCCACAGAGTTGAACTATACTGTGACTGAAAAAGAGTTTTTAGCTGTTGTTCATGCAATTAATAAGTTTAGACATTACATAACAGGCTATGAAACTTTTATTCATACCGACCATTCTGCAATTAGATATTTAATGAACAAACCTGTTACTAATGGCAGAGTGACAAGATGGCTTTTACTTTTGCAAGAATTCAATATTACTGTGTTGGATAGACCAGGAAAACAGAATATAGTAGCTGATTTCTTGTCTAGAATTCAAAATACTAAAGAAGATTCTCCTGTATAAGATAAGTTTCCTGATGAATATTTGTTTGCAGTAACTATTAAGACCCCTTGGTATGCAGATATTGCTAACTATTTGGTTACAGGGAAACTACCTTCACATTTATTTCCAAGAGAAAAAGAAAAATTATTCAGGAGAGTTCAAGATATTCATGGATTTCTAACGAATTGTTTAAAACAGGGCCAGATCTTGTGATCAGAAGATGTGTCAGGGAAGATGAAATGCCTGATATTCTTAAGGCATGTCATGATGAATCATGCGGCGGACACTTTGCGGACAAAAGGACGGCCTATAAAATCCTTTCCTTGGGATATTATTGGCCTTCTCTCTTCAAAGATGCAAAACAATATGTCAAAATGTGTGATAGCTGCCAAAGAGTAGGGAAACCTACCCTTTCAAATGAAATGCCATTGCAAACACAGGTACTCATTGAACCCTTTGAAAAATGGGCTTTAGATTTCATCGGACCTATTAATCCACCATCTAAGCAAAAGAAGTATATATTGGTTTGTACTGATTATGTTACTAAATGGGTAGAAGCCAAAGCATTAGTATCTGCTACTGAAAATTCAGTTGTTCATTTTCTTTATGAGGATATTTTTACTTGCTTTGGTGTTCCAAGAGAAATTGTGACAGATCAGGGGAGCCAATTCACATCCAACTTGGTGGAGAAGTTGATGGAAGAATACAAAATCAAGCACATAAGATCTACTCCTTACCATCCGCAAGCAAATGGTCAAGTGGAGTCCACAAATAAAGTTCTTGAAAGTATCATCACCAAAACTGTTCATCTACATAGAAGAGATTGGGCAGAAAGGCTTCCTGAAGCCTTGTGGGCCTACAGAACTACATGGAGAAATACAACATGACATTCTCCCTATGAACTTGTTTATGGGAAAGAAGTCTTGCTCCCCATTGAGTTCCAAGTCAAGACCTTCAAGATAGCAGTTCAGCTGGGGATGGACTTATCAGAAGCCCAAAAGCATAGAATGGAGCAGTTGAATGAGCTAGATGAGATCAGACAAGAAGCAATTCTAAGAACTGATCTAGTTCAATATCAAAGAACTAAATGGCATGACAAATATATCAAAGAGAAGGAGTTTCAAGAAGGAGATTGGGCATTGTTATTTGATTCCAAGTTTAAAGATTTTCAAGGGAAATTTCAGACTCATTGGCTTGGGCCATATGAGATTGACAAGATCTTTAGTAATGGAGCTGTAAGAATCAAGACCATTGATGAGTTTCAAACTCCTCTTATTGTGAATGGCCATAGATTGAAAGTTTATCATAAGCCACTCTCTAAAGAGGATTTTGTCAAGTTGTTTCAAGAAAGTTCTGCAATCAGGCTGGTACAGAAGAATTCTTCTTCTCCACCAGCCTAGCTTTTGTTTTTCAAGTTAAAAAAAAAAGAAAAAAAAAGAAAAAGAAAAAATGGTATAAGCCTGAAAACCAATCATTGATTGGCAGTCTTATGCAGAAAATATGGGGTGAAAATCAGGGACACCTGACACTCTATATTTTCCAAAAAAAATCTCTCTTTCATTTCATTTCATTTCACCACCCACTCCATTTCATTTCACTTCATTTCATTTCATTTCATTTCATTTCACTTCATTCCACTTCATTTCATCCATTCCATCAATAAAAATATTTTTTATGACCATTTCCACCTGGTCATTTGTCATTTGTTCATTTCTATTCAACCAAGTAATAGTTGTGTCAGTTTCCGCAGCTGACATCTGTTTCCGCAGCTGACTCCAGTTTCCGCAGCTAGAAGCAGATTCCGCAGCTACTACTCTGCTTTCAAAGAGAATGTACAGTTAGTTGTTATTTCCACAATTATGAAATAAAATGCAGGAGAGAGGATCAATGGAACATTCAAGACACTAATGAAGATCAATCAGTTGAAGACCAAGGGCAAAAGCAAGAATTCCAAAGGTATGAATAAAGTTTATTTCAAATAGTATTGAAAAACACATTTTTATATAATTTTAAACTATGAGCTCTACCCATTGCGCACAATGATTATATTGACAGTCCCGTAACCTTCCACGATCTCCATGTTATCCTCTTGCATTTATTCACAAACGGTTTCATCATTGAAATTTCGATTCTCACTCATGTTCCAATATCCCACCGTAGATAATGAGACGTATTTGAGTTGACAAAGGACTCTTACAAGCCGCATAACTTCATAATCATTGATTGAAATGTGTTCATATTTATTACACAGCCACCAAAATTCAAAACGCGGCCGAATGCATTATACTTTGTTAACCTCTTTGTCGTGTCTCTGTCGTGTTTACAAAACCCCACTCTACTCATTTTCACTCCCTGTTTCACTCCATTTCGTTCCTTTTGCTCACTCTCACTCCCGTATATCTACCCACAGCCTTACTCCATTCCGTTTATGGTGCTCATTTCCATTCTATGATACATTCCCACAGTCATTGTGCTCGATCCTGTGTATTCAGTCGTTCCATTTCCACTTAAACCCTCACAGAGGCAAACTTGTGAAGCACAGAGAAGTGAAATGGGAAAATTATTAAGGGCAGAGCCGTAAGGACCGAAGTTTATAGAGGGATATCCGCAAGCAAAAGAGATGTTGAGGAAAGCTAAATGGCTGCGTTTTATTCAGAAATTCAGGGGTTACCACAGAGAAGTTACAAAAGCGTTTGCAAGATCATTTGATGGCTTGGAAGCAGAAGTTGGAGACCTCAAGTTTTTGGTCAATGAAGCATCAATAGCAACAACCACAGAGCTTCTTCAGGAAGGAGAACGTTGGTTCAAAAATAAAAGTATCAGTGATGAGGCATGGAGAACAATCCTACGAAATCAAGGTATGGATATCACTGTTTTCAAAAGAGGAATCCCTGTGCATGCAATTAAAGAAGAATGGGCCACTTTACTACTAATTTTTCAGAAATTCATTACATGTGAAGGCCGTTTTGGGTCTATATACATGTACTATACCAGGCTATTGATGAATTTTCTTGAAAACCAAACTCTTAATCTCCCTTATTTTCTATTCAATAGCTTAAAGAAAATGGCTGTGACTGTGCAAAAACACTTAGGAGATGTAGAGCCTCATTTATATCACCATGGCCTTATAAAAATTCTGATTGAAAAGGAGCTAAAGGAAAGAAAAGATACATGGGAACAATTCCTAGTTAGAAACTTCTTTGAAGAACCTCAGGAAATTCCTGAAGGTAGTTCAATTAGGAGGAGTAGAAGAAAGAGAATGAATGTTGAAACCCAAATTGTTCCTACTCAGGAAATTCCCGCAGCTAGCACAGCAAAAAGAAGTAGAAGGAAAAGAACAATAGATGAAATCCAAAATACTTCTACTACTACTATGAAAAAAACTGATAGGGAAGAGAGATTGGTAAAAAGGAAGAAGAAGGAAATTAAAGCTAAGAAGCCAATAATACCAAAAGGGAAAGAAATTATTGAGGTTGTCCATAAAACTCCTTCTTCTGAAGAAGAAGATCACCAAATACTATCTGAAAGATTAGTTTTTCTTCAAAAACAGTCATCTATATCCAAGAAGGCAGAGACAAGAAAACAAGAACAAAAGGGTAGTGTACCACAGCATGTGAGGAGAAGCAGCAGGCTTAAGGGAAAATTGAGAAAAACACAAATTAAGGGTCCTCATTTCATCGATTTGGGTGAGGAGACATCTGAACAGTCTCCAACTGACCATAGTCCATTTCAGTCAGTTAGTGAACCTGACTCCTTTCACTCCCAATCAGACAATGAGCATACTCCATCTTATTCTCAGCAAAATATTGATGTAAGCCCTCCTCGGCCAGATTTTGAACATAATTCTCCTTTGCAGCATTTTGGGGACAGCCCAATGAAAATGACACCGGAAGTAGATCCCAAGCAGCAGGAGGTATATGACTATATAGAATCCTTGGAAAAGGCAGCCACAGGTCCAAGTACCTCTTCCATTCAGCCTCATACATTGCATGATGATTTAGTTCAGTCATTAAAACAGGAAATTTTTGAGCTGGAGCTTTTGAATCGGCATATCAAAAATGAAAATGAAACACTGAAAGAACAAGGCAAACTGGACAAGATCATCCATGATAACACTATGTTACATTTGGGAATTTGGCAAAAGAAGAATAAGAAATTAAAAAGGAAATGCCAAAAATTGAGCAGAGCACTTGTGAATATCAAATTTAGGTGCTTAATGAAGAAACCCATAATGATGGCAGTACCAAAGAAGAAGAGAAGAGGGTTGGATGTGCTGGCTGAAGTATCAAGGCACATGAACTGAACAGAGAGTATCAAAATTTTGGTTGCATGAGGACATGCAACACCTTCACAGTGGGGGTATGTTGAGTCCCAAATTTGCATCTTTTCCATACACTTTTCCATACCTTTTTCACTCACCCAAACCTCCCAAATTGTCAATATCATGTGCAAAAGAGCATCTAACATGGTTTTTAATTATATTTTTGTGTTTTCTATTTGATCTAGATTTTGTTCATTCAGCTGCGGAATCTTGCCACTTTCCGCAGCTGCTGCAACTTTCCGCAGCTATTTTGTGGAACTCTATGCTACAGGTGTCTACAAGGGAAACGAGCCACATGGGTAGGCTAGGAATGACGTGGACATGGTTCGTGTCCTATTGGTTCAAGCAAACTCGTCCAAAGAAGCCGCGGTCAAAGGCGTTCACGTGGAAGTCAACTATGGAGTTTCATGTCGGCCGGACTCTGTTTCGTGGCACATAAACATCCATACGGCCGTTTCTAAGCTTGTGGAGGTTAAATCGACATCTGTGCAGAGCTCTGGAATTGAATTCAAGCATCCACCTTCCGTAGATTCACTTTCCAACACGGCCATACTCCTATATCCGTGGACGTAGTGGTCTACGTGCTCTCTGCCATCATGAACTTTAGGAGACAGTTACAGTTTATTGTTATATATAGAGCGTTTGCATACGCACATAAAGTTAGTTGTCAGTTGATAGTTGATGTTCGTGAATAAACTCTGTTATCTTTTAGTCTGCTTTGTAGTGATTACGCTGCCCTTGAGCCGTAACACTACCATTCTGTAATGAACTGCTTTTTAATGTGAGAAGACTCTGTTTTTCAACTTAATTCGTGTTTGAGGATCGTTACCAAGGTTGTGTAGAGGGCCCCTGCTCAGCTAAGGTTTTGTGTATTAGTGTACATTTCTCATTTCATTTCTTTTAAAAGTCATTGTATCATAATCCATCCATATGTTCATACTTTGTAGTTGTTTCATTTCTTTTTATACATTTCCATAATTTCCATTTCATTTCTGTCTTACATGTTTTATGATTGTTAATCACTGATCAGTTTTCTTGTGCGGGTTTTAGGTAGACAGCCCGGGCATTTTTATAGCATTTTGACTAATGACATGAAACTAACATTGTTCTGCTGCTAGTTTGCTTTTCATAGCTTTTGTTTAACTTCAGTCTTGCTTTGTACATTTCAGTTTTGCTTATCTGATTCGGTAGTTAAATTTAGATATATTAAGCTGCTCATAGCGTCTTCAGTTGCCTCCGAAAGCCACAGCTGGACTGATGGTGAGGGACTGCATTATGAAATGTGTAGTTTAGTATTAGTTTCTTTTATGCAAATTTAGATATATTAAATCATGTATGACATCTTCAGTTGCCTCCGAAAGCCACAGCTGGACTGATGGCGAGGGATTGAATCATGGGTGTATGGTTTAATATTAGTTTACTTTCTGCAAATTAAATATCAGTTACACAAGTTGTTTATGATTACTTCCGAAAGTCATAGCTGGTCTAATGATGAAGGGTCAGAAAATGAATTGATGTAATCTGATTTAGATTTATTTTGTTGCAATTTTGAATTTCCATAAGCATAGTTTCTTTTGTTTTTAGTTGGCAGCAAGAATAGTTTGGTTTTCATGTTCACTAGTTTACTGTTTTGATTCATTAGATTAGCAGCACCTTTTCATTTCAGCAGTACACTTTTACTTTCTTTCAAGTCTTGTCATTGTAATTTTCAATTTGTTTTTAAAGTTACAAGTTGGTAAATCATTATAGGGGATATCACTTCCTTGAACAAATATAACCAAACTTGTTTTCATTTTAGAATTTCCATTTCACCTTAGAAAAACCAAAAACAACAAAAAGTTAAGAAATAGGTTATCTTGCACATATAGTGCGCCGCACTTCATCAACTTACGATTCCCGGATTGACAAATTAAATGCAGCAATTTAGGACACACTAAATTGACCAAACACTTTATACCAAAATTTCATTAACAAATGGGAAACCAGAGCAAACCCTTGCCAACTCCTAGCGGAATACATGTCTCTTAAGAGGAACGCAGGAGAGAGTGTTCATGATTACACCACTAGATTCAATAGCATCTACAATGCTCTTCCCCCACACATGAAACCTCCGCAAGGTATGGCCCTGGCCAAATATCCTGATGGATTTGATGCTGACATGGCCTATGAGCTTAGAGATAAAGAGTACAACACTTTGGAAGACATGCAAAAAGGGGTAGTAAACATAGAGGCAAACTTAATTGAAAAAAGGGCCAAACTAAGAGCTGAGAAAAGAGTAACATACAAGGATGACACTATAGCCTCCACTTCAGATCCTAATATTGACAGATTGTCTAAGAATCTGGATAAGCTATGCCAAGTGGTCAAAAATATGGCTATCACTCAGAACAGGAACCAAAATCAAAACCAAAACCAAAACCAAAACTTTAGAAGAAACAACAACACCCCCAACAGACAGAAAGAGTCAGATCAGCAAGTCATTCCCCCTTTCCAAAACTTTCTTGATGAGGATGAGCGAATCATAGAAGAGTCTGAAGGGAATGTGATAAACATGTTCGAAACAGAAGATTCGATCCTAAACTGTGATTCAGAAGAAGACCAACCCTCAACCTCTTATGGGGAGGAGGAATGGTTTGAATCTGAGGATTATAGGTTGGGATTCGAAAATGCCATGTTACAGGTCAGAGAACAATATGAGCTCAGGAGTAAAAAGAACCAAGATACTTCCAAACCTAAAACTCCCGAGGTAACTATCAAAAAGAGGCCTGAGAAATATTCTAAAGTAACTGCTGCGAACAATAAATCAACAGCTGAGAGTTCTGAGAAAAACCAACAGAAAGGAAACCAAAACAATGAAAAACAAAGTCAACCAACCAGTAGCACTAGCACCTCAGTTAGTGCTCCTGATAAAACTATGTCTACACATGTACATAATGAGAAAACACAAACCGATTCAGCCACTAAAACAGTGGCAAACAAAACAGAGTTGAACACTTCCAAGAGTCAATCCACCTTCAGTTTAGAAAGTGAGATTGAAAAAATCAAAATCTCTGTACCATTATCTGAGCTGGCCTCTCAGGATGTATATAAGGGCCATATTTTGAAAGCATTAAATCTGAGTAGAAATAATGACACTGTGAATTTGAGCGATGATCAGCCTGCCCTCTTATTCGGTCCCAAGATTGAGGGGAAATTCCAGGAAGGGGTAGTTCCACCTTTTTATATCAGTCTTAACATTCATGACAAGATCCTCCATAATGCCATGCATGACTCTGGTGCATCACACAATCTAATGCCTAAGGTAGTCATGGAGAAGTTAGGCCTCGAAATCACCAGACCCTATAAAGACTTGTATTCTTTTGACTCGAGTAGGGTAAAATGTCTTGGCCTCATCAAAGACTTATGTGTGAGCCTAACTCAGATTCCTGCGAAATGCATGGTCATGGATGTAGTGGTGGCAGACGTGCCACCCAAGTATGGCATGTTATTACCTAGATCACGGGGAGCCAAGCTGCAAGGCACCATGCAGATGGACGGCTCATATGCCACTATCCCTATATTTGGCCAATCAAGAAGACTATATAGAGAATCCCAAATGAAATTCTTAGTCAGCAGCCCCGAGAAACCTGAAAATTCACCATTATATTCTGTACATACCGACCTTGACTCCTTCATCTTTTGTAATGATGAATCCTTAGAAGAGCCAGAGTCCTAGAATAGGAATACAAATGAGAACACCGTGCCTATGGACCTCCACATAATGGCCACTCTGGAAGAAAATGATCAGGAAGACCATGGGCAGCACACTGAAAACGAAGAGGAAATCGTCAATGAAGCCTGTAGGATCTGTGGTGGACCCCTCACTCCAAGTGAAGCAGAAACAGAACAAGAACAACAAGCTAACCACCTTCCTGACATCCGTGGCCCCTATGAACTACAAGATAGCTTACAACCTAGTACAGACATCCCAACTCAACCTAATGGCGAACCCAGCTGTAGAGGAGAAAGTGAAGTGGAAATAAACAAAGAGCCCCTGTGGGAAATGAACTTTGATGGGTCCTGCACTAGGCAAAGCGCTGGAGCTGGAGTGTGGCTGCGTAACACCGAAAATGATCACGCGGAGAGCCATGCTGTCAATCTGCATTTCAAATGCACGAATAACATTGCAGAATATGAGGCTCTAATCTTGGGTTTAAATCTGTTGAAAAAATTAGGAGCCCGTAGGATAGTCGTGAGAGGAGACTCTGAGTTAGTAATCAAACAAATGAATGGTGAGTATTCGGCAAAACACCCCAGGCTTAGGGCATATAGGAATGATACTCTAGATTTGCTGAAAACGTTCATTGAATATGATTTAGTATCCATTCCTAGGGGTCAAAACGCTATTGAAAATGGACTAGCCTGCCTAGCCAGCTCATATCCTAAGGCCCCAGTCGACCAACAAATCATCATTCAGACTAAATTTAGGCCTGCAGTGCTAGACAATGAAAAATACTGGCAGGTCTTTGAAGGAGACAAGCAGATTGAAGATTTCCTGATGGGCAGAAATGAGTTTGAATTTTCTGAGTCGGGCTCAAAATCTGATGAAAACTGCCCAAGTGAGGATTCCCCAGATGAACTAGAAACACCTTGTAGTATAGAAATAAATTCTTTTTCTGAAGAAAATGGATATTCAGCCATAAAACGAGAAAATGCAGATAGAGAAGAAATGGAGGTGCTGCAAGCCAAAGACAAGAACATACCGAGAGGCCTAGCACCCTTAGAGGATCTCTTTGATTTTGATGATGTTGCAAAGAAGCCCACAATAGAACATGTAGAATCAGATGTAGAAGAGTGCAACATAGGCACTGAAGACAAACCCAAAATGATAAAACTGCTAAGTCTATACCTGCAGACATGAAGAAGAAATACATTGACCTGTTTAAGGAATTCATTGATGTGTTTGCATGGAGCTATGAAGACTTAAAGGCCTATGACACCAACATCATACAACACAAGATACCATTGAAGGAAAACCAAAAACCTTTCAGACAAAAACTCCGTAGGATTAATCCAAAACAATTGCCTGCAGTAGAAAAGGAAATTAAGAAGATGTATGATGCAGGCATTATAGTCCCTGTAAGGTTTTCTGATTGGGTGTCAAACTTAGTGGCTGTAAGGAAGAAAACAGGGGAGATTAGACTGTGCATAGACTTCAGAAACCTCAACAGAGCCTCCCTAAAAGATAACTACCCCTTGCCTAGAATGGAACATATCTTACAGAAGGTAGTGGGCTCTAAAAGAATCTCCCTGCTTGATGGTTTTTCAGGATACAACTAGTTTCTGGTACTCCCAGAAGATCAACTCAAAACAGCTTTTACCACTCCATGGGGCACCTTCATGTATGTGAAAATGCCTTTTGGATTGATGAATGCTGGAGCTACCTTCCAGAGAGCAATGGATATTGCTTTCGCAGATGAGATTGGACACTTTATAGTTATCTACTTGGATGAATTAACTGTCTTTTCTAAAACAGAAGAAGAACGCTTAAAACATCTGAGGAAAGTTTTTGAAAAATGTATAAGGTACGGTCTGTCCCTAAATCCTAAGAAGACTGTTTTTGGACTGCAAGAAGGTAAGCTTCTGGGCCACATCATATCCGAGAAAGGGATTAGGATAGACCCCCAGAGAGTTGAGGGAATACTTCAAATTACACATCCAAGAAACATCAAGGAGCTATAGTCCTTCATTGGGAAGATCAATTTCCTTAGAAGATTTATCCCCAATCTTGCTGAGCATCTTAGGAAAATGACTGAAATGCTAAATAAAGATGCAGGAATCAAGTGGACTGTTGAAGCCAAAAAATATTTTGAGTCAGTAAAGCTCGCACTCACCCAAGCCCCTGTCCTTATCAGCCCTGACTTCTCAAAAGATTTTTTGATCTTTTCATTTGCTTCCCCACACACAATAGCTGCAGTTTTGCTGCAGAAAAATTCAGAGGGTAATGAACAACCTATAGCCTTCTTCAGTAAAGCCTTAAGAGGTGCACCCTTAAAGTACAACATCATGGAAAAGTAGGCCTACACCCTGATAAAGGCCTTAAAAGACTTTAGGGTGTACATTCTGCATTCTCACACCATCGCCTATGTGCCAAATATAGTGGTCAAAGATATCCTGTCCCAAGACCCAGATGGGAAAAGGGGCAAATGGATTGCTACAATTTTAGAATATGACATTGAAATCAAACCCACCAAGCTGATCAAAGGTCAAGGCCTGGCCCAATTGATGGCTGAAACTAATCTGCAGGCCCTTGATATTAACATGATGAATACCTTGGATGAGCAGGAAGAATTGCCCCATCCGACTGTGGAGGAGCAGTTTCAGAACTCTCCTTGGTACACTGATATCCTTTACGTGCTCACACACCTCAATGCCCCCCCAGAACTGTCCAAAACAAAGGCCAGATTCATAAAGCTCAAAGCTAGAAATTACTGCATTATGAATGAGAGTCTATATTGGAAAAATCCAATGAATATTTCTTGGAAATGTTTTGAAGCAGTGAAAAAATCAAACAAAATTCCATGCGCAGAGTGTGGAGGCCACATTGGAAGGCCATATAAATAAGATACAGGTGATACTGCTGGCCTACCTCTTTGGTGATGTTCACAAATAATTCTGCACATACAAATACTTAAATTTTGAGGCAAAAGAAATCTCACTTCCCTCTCTTTCCTTCTACCTAGAAGGTCCCTTCATGCAATGGGGCTTAGAATTCATTGGAGAAATCCACCCCTCTTCTTCTGGGCAACACAAATGGATCCTGACTGCTACTGATTACTTCACTAAGTGGATTGAAGACATACCCACTAGGAATTCCACTAATTCTGTCATCATTAGGTTCCTAGAGGACTTTATCTTATCTCGGTTTGGCTACCCAAGTAAAATAATCACTGACAATGCTACTTCTTTCGGATCCAAAAGAATGATTTATTTCTGTCACAGGTACGGAATTGCACTTGGACATTCAACTGCCTATTACCCCCAGGGTAACGGCTTAGCTGAATCATCAAATAAAAGCTTGGTTACAATCATTAAGAAGCTGCTGGAAGAGAACAAAAGGTCTTTGCATAAAAAGTTAATACATGCCTTGTGGGCAGACAGGCTCACTACAAAGAAATCTATTGGCACATCACCCTTCCAGCTGGTTTATGGGACAGAAGCAGTTTTTCCTACTAGCCTTGGGACACCAGTGGTAAAGCTTATTCAAGAAATCCAATCAGAAGAAGACAACGTGATAAGGAGAATCAATGAAACAATCCATCTTCATCAAACAAGGGAGCAAGTTTATGATAGAGCTGTCAGAGTGCAGGAAAACATGAAGAGACAGTTTGACAAAAGAACCAAAGCAGCGAATTTCAAGGTTGGGGACAAGGTCCTGAAATTGGATTCAAGAAGAGAGGATAAAGGAAAACATGGCAAATTCGACAGCTTGTGGCAAGGTCTGTTCATCATTCAAGCCACGGTGGGTCCTAATGCGTTTTTCTTGCAAGAACTTGATGGTTCCGAGTTGTTTGGGGGTCCTGTCAATGGCAGGATGCTCAAACATTACTTTTATTGATTTTCTATTTCAAATTTCACCTCCATTGTATATACCGTTGCAAATTCTCATTTTCAGCAAAAAGAGAGAGGTTGCTCCAAGAAACAGAATGAAAAGAGAGGTTCAGACATGCTCAAAACATGAACCTCTGAGGCAAGAAGATCCAGCTCTAATATGCCCAAAATCAGAGCTGGAGAAAAGAAAAGAAGTGACTCAAATATGCTCAAAACCTGAGTCACGAGGGAAAAATAAGGACGTTTCACAGTTGCAGAATTCCATGCCTTCACAGTTTTGTTTTCTTCAGGTTTCTGCCCAGTAAGTCAGACAGTCTAATCTTGGCTTGGCTGTGTTTAAATTTCCTGTCTTAGAATATAGGTGAAGAAACCTGTTGGACAGTTTAATCCCAAAAGGTAGTAGATTAGGTAGAGAAATAGATGAGGCCAACAGTCTAATATAGCCTCATGGAGCAATAAGGGTAGAATTAGAGTAGGTTTGCTTTTGTTTTGCAAAATAAAATGTAAAGGGTCTGCTAGTTCAAATGCACCCAAGGGAAAATTGTTAGAGTTTTAGTTTGGGTAGGTAGATTGGTTGGGAAAATGTTTCCGCTGATTTGTGTATCTACTATATTATGGCAGCTAATTCAAAGAAAGAAATGGATGGTTCAAGCAGCAGGCATCTGGCCTACACCAAGAGATTAATTTCTAAGTTCTTGACTCCTTTAAGAAGTAGCCATCCCCATGTGGAGCCACTGTTAGCCCCCCTATGAAATTTTTGACAAGAAAATAGGGGGCTAAATTGATATTGAGTCTTCAAGGAATGCATTTCCGCTGAAAATACAGTCTCCTTGAAGCCTCCATGTGCCTTTTAGTCTTTGATCAAATTCCCTCTGCTGATTCCCCTTTTAAAACCTCTCTATTATGTGACGAAATGCCCAAAGGCCCCTTTTTCCCTCTTATTTCATCCCCCAAAGCCTTTGTTTTCTATCCCCTTTATTCCCCCTTATCGTTTCCCTTTAAACCCCTTAAAACCCACTTTCCGACCTTATCCTAGGGCTTAGCCCCTTTCCGCCAGTCCCTTAACCACTTCCCCACGTGACCCTTCCCCAAGACCAAGTGCTTAAGCCGTGGGGGCCAATCGTAATCGAAACAACCGGCGGGTGCATTTCCTTTGTAATACTCAAAAAAACTCGATGCGATTGTTTTATTTCGATTAGTCCCACAGTGCGTTCCGCACCGTTGATCTCCCCGCTAGATCGACGGCCAGCGCTCCATCGCTCTTCCCTGTCGATCGCAATCGAAAGTTTGGGAGTGTCTCATTTTTGTGCCCTTCCGATTGCATCTCTTCTGATTGCATCCCCTCCGATCGTGTTCTCCACCGTTGATCTCCCCTCCAGATCGACGGCCAGCGCTCCATCGCTCTCCCCTGTCGATCGAACTCGAAAGTTTGGGAGTGTCTCATTTTTGTGCTCTTCCGATTGTATCGCTTCCGATTGCATCTCCTCCGATTGCAATTGGAGCAAGTTCATCCTTTCCGTCCGTTGGGTTAAGATCTAACGGTTTTGATTTAATTGCCCTCCACCTCCGCTGGGTCCCACTTCTTACATACATTCCGTGCATTTGTTTGCATTTCCATACATTTTCACCAAAGTCTAAAGTTTCATATGTATTCCACCATGTCCATAAGTCAGCCCGCAGATAAATCTCCACCGTTGATCTCCATCTCCAGGCCTGAATCCAACGGTCCGCGCTTAATGATCATACCAAACCCTATTATTCGCGCATTCCACCACTTCACCGCATTTTCATCGTTCGTTTACATAATACCGTTGTTTCCGCCACCGCCGCACCACCATTTAGTTCACCCTACGTCCGTTGCTCCGTCCACCGTTTCTTCACAGATTGGCGGTATTGGAGAGTTTCTAGAGGAAGAGGACCGCCTCTGTTCAATGTACTGCCTTAATGGTAAGCGGCGCAGTCAGGATCAAATCCAATGAACCAGTACCATCAGGAAAGTCAAGGAATGGGGCTGTCAAGACTTACATTAAAGGAAAGTGGAGTTCAGACGCCAAAATCTTGCTGGCGCCATTAAAAGCTCGAGCTAACCCGACAGAGGCAGTCATGAAGCAGCAAGGATTTTCAGTACAGAGCAGAGGGATTAATGCGCGTCAACGAAGATCTTGAGCCCTGAAACAGAGGTTTAAAGAGGCAAAGCATCATTTTGAAGACCCCGGGATCGATTCTGGAGATCCTGAACATCAATAAGAGGTAATATCAAGGTTTTCATTATCAGCAGAATGTTTTTCCATAAAGGACAAGTCTCCCATACAGTATTTATTATGCGCCGTGTCCCTGAAGGAGCTTTCCGTCCCAGCTATTGTTCAAAGCAATCTAACATCCATGAGTCAGACCTCCCAGCAAGTTCTTTCATTTTGTTCAAATCACCTGAAGTACTACAGCCCAAAGGACAGATCGTATCCGGAGCAGATCTTTCTTTCACGAGGAAGGTGGCATTGATTAGATATGCAGTGTATCAAGCAGAATGGGCCTCGGCCCTGCATTCATTGTTGTTCTTAAATGTAACATTTAAAGATTTACCTACCTCCTCAGTCGGTCCTCTGTGTCTCTCCTGCTATAAAGCACAGAAGGATATCATTGTAATGGTTGTTGTTGGATTATCAGTGAATTGCAAGCATTTTTGTCCCGGGCCAAGTTTCCTGTGTAACAATTGTATGATGGGCTGAGAAATAGGATGTATTCAGGCTGAATGTAAAAGCTTTGGGCAGTGATGTACCTGATTGGTGTTGTGTTTAATATGATAAGAAATTTTCATTGGATCCTGATCTACAGCAGTTGGTGATGTTTTTCTTATCTCTGTGTTTATTTCCATTTCATTTCATGTTCTTCAGACTGACATCTGAATGCATGATATAAGATTTACCCTTGTTAGGTACCTTATATCACAGCTCTCTCAGTCTTTAATGTTTTCTGCTCATATGTGTGTCTGAATATTGTTTTTAATTGACTAAACCAGTGTAGTGGATGATTATTGCCTACTCTCTGATGTGCAAGTTGATAGAATCAGTATTCAGATGTCTTCGTTAAGATTTAATTGAAAGAGGTTAGGAACATTGGGAGGTATAAAGCCTGTCGCTGCCTCTTCATAACCTGCCCTTCCAATACAAACCTTTTCAAGACCCCTTGTGTTTCCTATGGTTTTGTCCAAGTAGGCCTGGAGTTAAATGACCTCTGGCCTGATCTATAGACGGAATCAGATGGTTTTCCATCCTTCATTCTCATCCCTTAGTGTTCCATCTCACCAATCAGTCTTTGAAGATCCAAATGCTGTAGATGACTAGCCCAATTGAAGCTTACACATTGAACATAAGTAAATCCTTTCTTGACTCCATTGCCCAATGGCCTTGATGTTCCCTGAGTTATCTATCTTTGCCTAGCTTCCTTCTTTACCCATCCTTGTCTTATGATGAAACCTTCCTTCCTGATTCTCAACAACCAAACTCAAACAATCAAACAAACAACCTTGAGCCTATAAATAGCCTAAAATCATAATTGAGAACTTCAAAGACATATATCCTTTGATAATCATAGAGAGATCCCTCTCTGGACCTAGGAGGGCTAGATCCTAAGGTCTGAAAGTGGTTCTATGTTGTCTCATCTTTTGGTCTCTATCAACCTAGCCAAAACATGGGCACTCCAACAGTATTGAGGGATGTCATGCATGTACCTGGATTGAAGAATAACTTGATCTCTGTGGCGATGTTGGAGGATAAGGGGGATGATGTGGTCTTCAGCGAAGGAAAATCCTTCCTGCGCAGTAATATTACTGGAGAGACCCGGAAGATAGGGGTTCGGACAAAGAACCTTTATCAGTTGCAGGTAGATGGCTGCGCAGCGTGAGCTGGGATGATGAGGGCGAACTGTGTCACAGGAGATTGGGCCACCTTCACCATGGAGCTTTGAAGATTCTACAACAGATTTCTATTGGGCTTCCTAAGGGCACTCTTGCGCAGTCAGATCAGTGCAAGGGGTGTACCTTGGGAAAGTATGTGAAAGCCACCTTTCACGAGAAGGATAGTCACACCACGACAATCCTTGAGAGAGTCCACACAGACGTGTGTGGTCCTTTCTCAGTTGCTTTGACAGTAAAGCACAAGTATTATGTGATCTTTGTTGATGATTTCTCTCGAAAGTGCTGGATCTTCTTCATGCAGAAGAAGAGCGATACATTCGCGAAGTTTTGTGAGTTTAAAGCACTAGTCGAGAAGGAGTCGGGGAAGAAGGTGATTGCTCTAAGGAGTGATAACGGTGGTGAATTCATCTCGGATGAATTCAAGGAGTTCTGCAGCGCAGAAGGGATTCAGAGAGAGCTCATCGCACCCCATAACCCACAGCAGAACGGGGTGGCTGAGCGGAAGAATAGAACGATCGTGGGTGCTGCACGGGCGATGTTGCATGATCAGGGCCTACCCCTTCACTTGTGGGCTGAGGCATGCAATACAATAGTGTATGTGCAGAACCGTTGTCCTCACAAGGTTCTTGGCATGAGTACACCGGAGGAGGCTTATTCTGGCAAGAGGCTTGATATTTCCCATTTGCGGATTTTTGGTTCTCCTATCTACATGCATGTGACGAAGGATGCGAGAAGGAAGCTGGATCCAACTGCTGAGGTTGGAATATTTGTGGGGTACACTGATACACCTCACAACTACCGGGTGTATTTGTCAGACAGTCGCAAGACTGTTGTGCGACGGGATGTAAAATTTCAGGAGGAGAAAGCCATGCAGTGTTCGCTTGAGAGGGAGCTACACTTGCATGCAGATGAGGAGCTGTTAGTTCCTAAGGAGGAGCTTCCGGATGTGGATCAGCCACAAGAGGAAGTTCAGGAGGTGGAAGAAACCACCCATGTAGCACCAACCATCAGAGGGCGCATGCGCACTACAGAAGCTGAGCGACTGGCTCGGGATGCAGAGAAGGTTGTAGGACCACCTACAGCACAGCGCAGACAGAGACAGTCACCGGATCGGTACACTGGATACATGACTCTTGTGAGTCAATGTGTTGTGACGGAGCCATCCTCTTTTGAGGAAGCTGTGGAGGAACCCGCATGGGTTGATGCCATGATCGAAGAATATGATTCGATCGTCAGGAACAGTGCATGGGAGATTGTCCCAAGGCCGGTGGGGAAATCAGTGGTGGGTTCGCGATGGATCTACAAAGTGAAGCAGGCGGCTGACGGGAGTGTGGAGAAGTACAAGGCGAGATTTGTCACCCGTGGCTTTTCACAAATCGAGGGGATTGATTATGAGGAGACCTTTGCACCTGTCGCAAGGTACTCTTCCATACGGATGATCCTTGCTCTCTCAGCGCAGATGGGGTGGCACATTCATCAGATGGATGTGAAGATTGCGTTCCTCAATGGAGTTATTGAGGAGGAGGTGTACATAGAGCAGCCTGAAGGTTTTGAGATCTTCAGCAGTGAGTCGCATGTGTGCCGACTCAAGAGAGCACTGTACGGGCTGAAGCAAGCACCTCGTGCTTGGTACACTTGGATAGACAACTACTTCACCGGGCTTGGATTCTCCAAGAGTGAGGCGGATCCAAACCTGTACCAGATTGTGGTGGAGGGGAAGCTGTTGATCATCGTACTGTATGTAGATGATCTGATTTTGACTGGCGATGAGCAGTTGATACTTTCATGCAAGGAGGATCTTGCACGAGATTTTGAGATGAAGGACTTAGGCATCCTTCATTATTTCCTGGGATTGGAGATTTGGCAGCGCAGCGGAGGACTGTTTGTTTCTCAGGGCAAGTATGCCCGGGAGATTCTGGAGAGGTTCAACATGCAAGGCTGCAAGCCTGTTGACACTCCTCTTCCTGGTGGTTGGAGGAAGGAGGATGCTACTTCAACGGAGGTAGTGGATGCCACTGTCTATCGGCAGTTGGTGGGGTCGCTTATGTATCTGGTCAATACACGACCCGATATATGCTATGCAGTTAACCAACTTTCACAAGCTATGGTTAAGCCTACCAAGCTCTTTTGGAAGGCGGGCAAGCATGTATTGCGCTATATTAGAGGCACATCGGGATATGTTCTATGGTACAGACAGGAGGATGGAGCGAAGCTTTCTGGCTTCACTGATGCAGATTGGGCAGGGAGTCCAACGGACCGGAAGAGCACTTCTGGAGGAGTTTTCAGCATCGGGTCGACAGCAGTTTCCTGGTACAGCAGGAAGCAGAGATCCGTGGCACTCAGTTCAGCAGAGGCCGAGTACATGGCAGCAAGTTTGGCTGCATGCGAGGCTATTTGGATGAGGAAGATCCTCGCAGGTTTGTTCAGGTTGCATTTGGAGCCTACAATGATCTACCGTGATAACCAGAGCTGCATCAAGCTCTCGGCTAATCCAGTATTTCATGATAGGTCCAAACATATCGACATCAGGTACCATCATATCAGAGATTGTGTTCAACGGAGAATCATGATGCTTTCATATGTTCCCACGGAGGATCAGGATGCCGACATCCTGACGAAGGCGCTCACCAGGAGCAAGTTCGAATTCCACAGAGGCAATATAGGGGTTGCAGATAATCCATATCTTGTTGAGAGGGAGTGTTGAAAATGCAGCAAGATGATGGAGCCTAGTGAAATGAAGTCGCCTTCACTAAGTGGGCCCGCAGGCAAATTCTGGCGCAAATTCTATTTTTAGACTATGTCTATTTTTAGACATATGGAGCATGGTCTGGGGATTGCAGTATGAGATTCTTGGAGAATTGGTCATGTTGGTAAAAATATATGGGACTCTATTTTTTGGACCTATAGGTCGAATTCTATTTTTAGACTTCCTCTCCTTAAAATAGGGAAGTCAAATATTATTTACCCTTAATAATATTTGGACTATAAACTTCAGTTTACTCTCTTGGAGCACTTCAGTTCGAGCCTTGGAAGTGGCTCATGCATCTGACAGAGGAATTACACTATTCCTAGGGTTTTATGGCATCATGCATGGTTGACTTCAGTTAGGACTTCAGTGGCAGAAGTTTGGTGGAGTTAATGAGACAGCTAGTGGAGTTGTGTTCTGCTTATTTTAGTTGAACTGGTTGAGATTAGTTTAACTAGCTAATCAATTAGTTATGAGTGGAGTGAATTAAATATTATTTAATTCATTAATTAGTAACTCATTATTCAACTCACGAACACATCAGTTCACTACAGTGCATGATCAGTTCAGTGGAGACCAGTGAAAGAGGTAGATGAAAGGGTGGAGTTAGCTATCAGTGGCGACATCAGTTGTGCATGAGATTTGCACCACACTTGGAGGAATTTCCCATGATGATTGTGCTGTGAAGACAAGGAGATTCGAACCTTGGATCTCTATATAGACAGGCCTAGAGTGCGCAATAGATGCAAGGCAATTAGTGGTGAGTTTTGAACCAGTGACTTGTTCAAAACCAAGCTAGATTGTGTGTAACTTCATGAGAAAGTACTGAGTACTTGTGAGGAGTATTGTACTGAGTTTGTTACATGATTTCTCCATTATAATATACACAATATCTGCAGGGTTTTCAGCTATAAGCTTTCCCCATACATACTATGTTAATGCGTATAATGATTTGATGTGTTATCGCTTGATTTTATTTCCGCATGTTTGATGATCTGAGTGGAAGAGATTGTGTTGCATATAAATTCGAATTGTATGTGATCAGGATAGTCTCGGTGGATAATTAATCATTATTCAGCAAATTTCTACATTTACCTTACCCTTAACCTCCACCTTAACCTTAACCTTGACTTTACCCTTAACCTAACATTAAACTTAACTATAACCTAACCCTAACGTTGACCTTAAATTTACCGTTAAACTTTGCCTTAACCTTAACATTAACCTTTACCTTGAACTTAACCTAACCTTAACCTTAACCTTATCTTACCCTTAATCTAACCCTAACCTTAACCTTAACCTAACCTTAAGTTTAACCATAACCTAACCTTAACCTTAACTTTATCTTAATCTTGACTTCACCCTTAACCCAACCTTAACCTTAACCTTAACCTGACTAACCTTAAACTGACTAAACCCTTCAGGTTAGCGTAAAGTTAAAGTTAAGGTTAAGGTCAACATCAATGTTAAGGTTAAGTTAGATTAAGGTAAGGTTATTGTTAGGTTAAGGTTACGGTTAAGGTTAGGTTAAGGGTAAAGTCAAGGTTAAGGTAAAGTTTAAGGTTAAGGCTACATTAAGGTAAAGGTTATGGTTAAGGTTAGGGTTAAGGGTAAAATCAAAGTTAAGGTTAGTTTAAGGTTCAAGTTATGGGTTTAGTTAGGTTAAGGTTATGTTAAGGTAAAGGTTAAGGTTATGGTTATGTTAAGGTAAAGGTTAAGGTTAGGTTTAGGGTTAATGGTAAAGTCAAGGTTAAGGTTAGGTTAAGTTTATGGTCAAGGTTAGGGTTATGTTATAATTAAGGTCAAGGTTAAGGTTAGGTTAAGGTTAAGGTTAAGTTAAGGTTAAGATTAAGGGTTTGGTTAAGGTTAAGGTTATAATTAAGGTCAAGTTTAAGGTTAAGGTTATGGTTAAGGTTAAGGTTAAGGTTAGGTAAAGGTTAATGTTAAGGGTAGGTGATAGTGAAGGTTGATGTTAAGACCCGTAACCTTAAACCTTAACCTTAACCTAACCTTAAACTTAACCTTATCTTAACCTTAAGCTTAAGCTTAACCCAACCTAACCTTAACGTTAACTTTACCCTTAACCTTAGCTTAACCATAAACTTAACCTAACCTTAACCTTAGCCTTACTCTTAACCTTATCTTAACCTTACCTTAACCATAACCTAAACCTTGACCTTAACTATAACTTAACCATAACCTTGACCAAACCCTTAACATTAAACATAACCTTAACATAACCTTAACCTTAACTAAACCCTTAACCTTAACCTTAACCATACCCTAACCATAACCTTAACATTACCCTAAACCTTAACCTTAACCTTAACCTAAACCTTGACTTTGACCTTAACATAACCTTAACCTTAACCTTAACCTTATCTTACCCTTAACCTCACCCTAACCTTCACCTTGACTTTACCCTTAGCCTAACTTTAACCTTAACCTTAACCTTCACCTGACTAAAACCATAACCTTAACCTTAACCTAACCTTAACCTTAACCTTAACTACAACCTAACCCTAACCTTGACCAAACCTTAACCTTAACCTTATCTTAACATTAACCTTTCCATAACCTTAATCTTAACCTTAACCATAACCTAACGTTAACCTTGACCTTAACTATAAGCTAACCCTAACCTTGACCAAGCCCTTAACCTTAACCTTAATCGTAACCTTAACCTTAACCTTTACCTTAACCTAATCCTAACCTTACCCTAACCTTAACCCTAACCATAACATTAACTTTACCCTTAACCTAACCTTAACCTAACATCAACCATAACCTTAACCTAACCTTAACGTTAACTTACCCTTAACCTTATCTTAACCTTACCTTAACCATAACCTTAACCTTGACCTTAACTATAACCTAACCCTAAGCTTGACCAACCCTTAAACTTAACCTTAACCTTAACTTTACCCTTAACCTAACCTTAACCTTAACCTTACCCTTAACCTTAACCAAACCCTTAACGTTAACCTTAACATGAACCTTAACGCTAATCTTAACCTTAACCTAACCTTAACCTTGACTTTACCCTTAACCTTAACCTAACTAAACCTATAACCTTAACCTTAACCTTAACATTGACCTTAACCTTGACCTTGACCTTAACTATAACCTAACCCTAACCTTAACCTTGAATTTACCTAACCAAAGTTAAGGTTAAGATTAAGGTTAAGGTAAAGGTTAAGATAAGGTTAAGGTTAGGTTAAGGTTAAGGTTAAGGTTACAGGTTTAGTCAGGTTAAGGTTAATGGTTTGGAAAGGTTAAAGTTAAGCGTAAGATAAGGTTAAGGTTAAGTTTAGGTTAAGGTCAAGGTCAAGGTTAAGGTTAAGTTTGAGTTCAAGGTTAAGGGTAAAGTTAAGGTCAAGGATAGGGTTACATTATAGTTATGGTTAAGCTTAGGTTAAAGGTAAAGTCAAGGTTAAGTTTATGGTGAAGGTTAAGGGTAAGGTTAAGGTTAAGGGTTATGCCTTGACTTTACCCTTAACTTGACCTTGAGCTTCACCTTAGCTTAACCTTGAAGGTTAAGGTTAAGGTTTAAGGTTAAGGGTAAAGTTAAGGTTAAGGTTAAGGGGTTAAGGTAAGGTTAAGGTAAATTCAAGGTTAAGGTTAATGTTAAGGTTAAGGGGGTAAAGTTAAGGTGAAGTTTAAGGTTAAGGTTAAGGTTAATTTAAGGTTAAGGTTAGGTTAAATTTAAGTTAAGGGTAAATTAAAGGGTAAGGTTAAGGTTAAGGTAAAGTTTAACGTTATAGTTAAGTTAAGGTTAAGGTTAAGGTTAAGGTTAATCTTATGGTTAAGGTTAAGATTAAGGTTAAGGGTAAGGAAAAGGTTATGGTTAAGGTAACGTTAAGGGTAAAGTCAAGGTTAAGGTTAGGATAAGCTTAAGCTTAAGGTTATCGTTAAGATAAGGTTAAAATAAGGTTAAGGGTAAGATTAAGTTTAGGTTAAGGTTATGGTTAAGGCAAGGTTAAGTGTAAAGTTAAGGTTAAGGTTAGGTTAAGGTTAAGATAAGTTTAAGTGTAAGGTTAAGGTCAAGGTCAAGGTCAAGGTTAAGGTTAAGGTTAAGGTTAAGGTCAAGGGTAAGGTCAAGGTCAAGGTTAAGGTTATGGTTATGGGAAGGTTAAAGTTATGCTTAAGCTTAAGGTTAAGGTTAGGGTTAAGGTTAGGGGAAGTTTAAGGTTAAGGTTAAGGTTAAGTTAAAGTTAAGGTTAAGGTTTGACGAAGGTTAGGGTTTGGTTATGGTTAATGTTAAGTTAGGTTAAGGGTGAATTAAAGGTTAAGGCTATGGTTATGGGAAGGTTAAGGTTAAGGTTAATGGGTTAATGTTAGGTTAAGGGTAAAGTCAAGGTAAAGGTTAAGGTTAAGGTTAAGGTTATGTTCAGGGGAAGGTTAAGGTTAACGTTAAGGTTAAGGGTTTGGTCAAGGTTAGGGTTAGGTTATAGTTAATTTCAAGGTTAGTTTAGTTTATAGTTAAAGTTAGGTTAAGGTTAAGGTTGAGTTAAGGTTAAGGTTAAGGTTAAGGCTATAGATAAGTTTAAGGTTAGGTTAAGTTTACGGTTAAGTTAAGGGTACGGTTAAGGTTAGGATTAGGTTATAGTTAGGGTAAGGTTAGGGTTAGGTTATAGTTAAGGTTAAGGTTAGGTTAAGGTTAAGGTTAAGGTTATGGTTATGGTTATGGTTATGGGAAGGTTAAGGTTAAGGTTATGGTTAAGGTTAAGGTTAAATTTAAGGTTAATATTAAGATTAAAGTTTTGGTCAAGGTTAGGGTTAGGTTATAGTTAATATTAAATTTAGGTTGCGGTATAATTAAATTTAAGGTTAAGGTTAAGGTTTATAGTGAAGGTTAAGGTTAAGACCCGTAACCTTAGCCTTTACCTTACCCTTATCCTTAACCTTAAAATTAGCCCTAACCTTGAATTTACCCTTAACTTAACCTTAAACTTCACTATAACCTAACCCTACCTTTGACCAAACCCTTAACATTAACTTTAACCTTACCTATAACCTTAACCCTAACCTTACTAAAGTCGTAACCTTAGCCTTAACTATAACCTAACCCTAACCTTGACCAAAACCTTAACCTTAACCTTAACCTGACTAAACCCGTAACCTTAACCTTAATATTAACCTTAACTATAACCTAACCCTAACCTTGACCAAACCCTTAACCTTAACCTTAACCTTCCCCTAACCTTAACCTTAACCTTAACTCTTAACCTCAACCTTACCCCCTTAATCTTAACCATAAACCTAACCTTGACCAAATTGTTAACTTTAACCTTAACCTTAACCTTAACCTTAGCCTTAACATTAACCTTGACCTTAACGTTAACATAACCTTAAACTAACCTGACCCTAACCTTGACCAAAACCTTAACCTTAACTTTACCCTTAACCTAAAATTAACTTTAACTATAACCTAACGCTAACCTTGACCAAACCCTTAACCTTAACCTGACTAAACCTGTAACCTTAACCTTAACCTTACCTTAACCTTGCCTTAACCTAACTTTGACCTTAACCTTCCCCTAACCTTAACCCTAAACTTACCCTAACCTTACCCCCAACCCTAACCTTGACCAAATCCTTAACCTTAATGTTACACAACATTTTGTCACCATCTCTACAATCCCTCGCCCCACATATTGGAGGGTCTTTCCTGTGACTTGTGAGTAGTGTTAGGTCTTTGTAATTTAGTAGAATGGCAAGAATAAATGCTACAGATACTACATAAAAAACCACTTTTGGATTCTAGGATCTATCCCTCCTGAATCTAGAGAGGGATCTCTCTATAAGTGTAAAGATTGATTTATCTTTAAGGATTTTAGTATTATATTAGGCTAGTTATTAAGAACAAGGGTATTTGTCTATTTGGTTGGTCGGGTATGATATTTAATTGGATGGAATATCACAAAATGAAAGAGTTTCAAAGGATGAAGATGCAAGTATATTGAGAAGTGTTCAGCATATAGGATTAGTGTGAAGCAGCTTTAATCCATTGGGCAATGGAGTCACAAAAGGGTTTAATTGTACAAAAATTTCAAGAGTGTTCCAAGGGGCAAGTCATCTATATCAAAATATCCTTTAGATTTAAATGATGGAGTGGAACATTAAAAGTGTTGAGAAAGTGGAAAAAGCCAATAATTTCAACAAGGATTTATCAACTTTCCATACAAGAAAAGCATTTTTAAGCAAATTTTTGAAACCAGCCAAAGGATAGGGCTAACCATAGACTTCTTTGGACAAGCTTGTATTAAAGCTAAATTATCAGACAACAATCCAGTAATCACACTAGACTACTTTCAGAAGGGATGAAAATATATAAGAAAACAAATTGCAGCTTAAGATCAGGTTAGATATCATTAAAATCCAGGCTTGATTTCAGCATACTCTTAGGGAAACTTTCAAACAACCTTTGGAGGAAGAACTAGAAGACAGGGAAAACAATAAACTTTCCTAGTTTAACTCTACTTATCATGTAATGAAAATATAATTCAAGAACTTCCTTTCAAGTTTTGCACTTCAATACATGGACTAACCAACATTCCTTGATAATGTTTATACTTACTTTAAGTCATTCTCAAATATCACAATTAGCAGAAAACATATAGATAAAGCTTATCAGTGAGAGTAGGGTACTTTAGCAGTAAATACTAGCTCTATGCTTGTTGTTCTTTATCAGAGAAAAGTGAACAAAATGGAACACATGAAAGGAAAACAATGACAGTAAGAGGTACTTCACCAATGATATAGACTAGGATCCCAAGAATCAGCTTGTATATTGATTGTCAATCCAGTTACAAACTACAATGTCCAATGCTTCATCACAGCTTCAACTTCTCTTCTCATCCTAACTTCTTCAATAACTTAACAGAGCTTCAGAGCTTTAGAACTTATTTACACTCAAAAATGATTCGATACAACAACTATTACATAAAATTCCAACAACCAACCCTTTACAATGTGCTCCTCTAGGAGATTTTATAAGGAAATGAGGAGGTGGAAGAGTTTTTAGGGTTGAGTATCATTAATTCTATACTAAATGCAATTCCTAGCCTTGAAAACCATGCAAGGCATAAGAAAGGAATGCATTGAATTACAACTCTATTCCATTTATTCCATTTATGTTTTTTAGGCCTAGTGGACTAAAAGATTGACTTCAAGGCTTTCTTTATCTTTTACAATAACTTTACTGACAGTTTTAAAATATATCCTTTTGTTTGAAATAACTGTTCAGCTGTCTCTAGGCAAATATCTTCTGACTGGGAAATAACTATGCCTTCTTTTGATTTATTGAAGCTGTAGGTGGCACTTTTAGTAGCTAAAAGGATATTTTAGCCTCTGATGTGGCAATGGAGGCTTCCTTCGACTGATCTGACTATGATGTGGGGTTTAGGATTTATTAAGCCTTTTTAAACCATCTTTGTCTTCATCTTGTGTCTTTATCCTCTTAAACAATAGATTTAAACTATTAATCTTCAATATTATGATTTAATCCTTTAACTCTGCTCTTTTGTACAGGTGTCTGGGGTTTGCTGATCTAGAGGGTTTGTTCGTGGGCCGATGATCATGATTCATTGACTGTTAGCATTGAAATCAACCCTTTATTCATCCCCCGTGTGATATTTAGGTTGCAGGATCGTCACCCTGGACCTTTCTGTCACCTTCCCGTGACTGTGGGGAAAAATAGAGATAAAACACCATTAAACCTACAAAAAATGATCAACACATCATAAAAAACCTGCGGGAGTGGGAAAGACTATTTTAGAGGCTCGTGAGGGTGGAGGAGCAATGATAAAAAATGTGGATGCAGCGGAAAAATGGGAAGAAAACCCAGTAGAGCAGCTAACCAGGTGAAAATGGAAGTTTGGGCACGACGAAGAACAAGAGCCATTGGATTAGAGCAATCAACGGTCGAGATTGTTTGATGAAATTTTTCGGGGGCAAGTTAGGTGGGACATGGATGGGGGGTGAGATTAAAACAGGACCATTCAATCTCAGAGATCGATGACGGAGATCTTTTGATGGAACATTTGGGAGAATAGAAGAATGGAAAATGAATGGGGTTGTGATATAACACAAGATGTTCGATCTCAGAGATTGATGACTGAGATTAAAAGAAAAAAATGAGGTTAAGGAGAGCAGCGGTACGACGGAAAACTGGCAGCAGCTTTTGCAAAATATTTGGTGGGTAGGTGGTATTTCCTGAAAAAACGTGATTCCATACATCGCTTGACACCTGTCCCTTTCAATACCACCTATTTCGCAAAATATTTTGGCATTAAGCTTCGAGTGCAAAAAATTTGCGATATGCAACGTCCACCATCGAATTGGAGGCTCTAGATCCTACGGTGCGGATTGCATGTGACGAGGTGAGAGATGCACAGACGAGGGATGGTGGGACCTCAGGACGTGTCAGTAACTTTTTCGTGTAGTGGAAAAAGTTATTTTGCAGAGTGATTTATCAAATGGAGAGTGTAGACTATCGTATTAAATCCCGATCGTAGGATCTTAAGAATGAATGGTCACGATTAAAGGAAGGAGTGGATCATGTTGAAAAGAGAAAAGGGATGAGAGGCAAAAAGGTAGAGGAAAGGTGGCCCAATTACTATTGATCTCTACAGATTAACGATCGAGATTCATTTAAAATATTACATGTCGGGAATGGAAAACTAAAAGGAAATAGGGGCTTGGGAAAGGTTTTTGAGCCCTTTAGTGCCTGATTGCAGGGCTTTAGGACGCATGGAGGAAGGGGCTAAAGGAATAAGCCCTCGATGGCTTAAATACTTTATAGTATTAAAACTGATTTTTAGGCCAAAAAACATGGTTTTTAAGGATAAGTAAGGGTTCCGATAGAGGGAAGAAAGGGTTTTTAAACCAGATAAAGGTAAGATATGAGGTTTAAAGGGGGTTTTTAGATGATCTTGGAGGTTAAATGAAGGTTAATGGAGGGATTTTATGAAGGAAATAAGGATGAAATGGGGTTATTGGTGAGTGAAAAGGAGGAGTGGAATGATGGAAAATGGAGCTTTTAAGTAGTCTTTCTTGGTAAACGGCAGGTACTTTAGGACTAACAGTGAAACAATAATGAAGATTAACTCAAAGGGTAAATAACATCAGAAGACTTCAAAAGATGATAAGTTTTCAAAGGAAACTATATCTTGAAGGCTAAAAAAGATTTAGCCACCATTTGGTATGAAATTTTTTTAAAGGTGGCTAATAGTGGCTCCACATGGGGATGTCATGTTCTTGAAGGTGTCAAGAACTTCAGTTATTGATCTCTGGCTTTTCAGTAATCCAGTGCCTTTTCCATTGAGCAACAACTTTTCTTTCCTTTGGCTGACCTTTCTTTGATCTGACAATCTTTGAAACAATCTGAAACAATGGAATTATGTCAAAACAACATCTCTAATTACCCATTCCTAATGATCCTAACATTTTTTCTTCTTTCAGAGTGCATTTGGGCTAGCAAACTCTCTTCATCAACATTTTAGTTGAAAAATGAAAAACTAGTCTAAGTCTACTCTTATTTCTCCATGAGTTCAGATTAAGCAATTGAACTCATAAGTTTCTCTACTTAACTACTGTATGTCGGGATTAGACTTGTTAGCGCTCAAATCTACCTTAGGCTGAAATAAGGTAAAACTCAAGGCTACATCAAACCACGCTCAGCCTCGTAGCTAGCCCTACGAGGACAAGAGAGGGCTCTCTCTGGGTCTATCTCGGCAAAAGGTCTTCAAAGGGGCTGAGATTACTTATAATGAATACTGATTTTAGGCTAGTAAAGAGATAGGAAAGTTTGATTTTGATTTTTTGGATTTTTGTTGAAGAAATGGGAAAAACAATTTTGGGTCCAGGGATAAGGCCGCATCTTTGCAGAACTTGAGTTGGGGCGAGGTAGGCGTAGTCTTTATGCTTTTGATCGTGTGTATGGATGGATCGAATGACAAGGAGTCAAGAGGGCAAGGGGGAACATGGAGATCCTCTCCAACCGGCGAAAACATGTAAAACTAAACAAATTTAAAGGCAGAGCACCGAAACAATGGATTCAACCTCATTTATTCATTCATTTAGTTTTAAGCATAAGAAGGGAATGGCATACATCAAACATGAAAGAAATACAATAAAATGAGAAAAAACATCATCAAGAAATGAAAGCTACAAGAATCCCAAATTGTGTGCCGCAAAACTCGATCTTTCCTTAGCCAAAATATGAAAAATATGTACAATGCTGTGCCAAAATCTTTCCCAAGAGTCCAACCTCTCCAACCTCTCGAAAAATTATTGAGAAATTAAATCATATAGACCATCCTAACCCCTTCCCATGCCTCTAGAGGTCGAATTCCTCCTTCTAGGAGTAGTTTCAACTAATGCTAAACAAGGAGCTAAAATCTAGGCAGCCAAACAACTTGCCTCTAAAAGGAAGGAAACTGATTCTTTCACTTGATTTCTACTTTTTTGGGAGTGAATCATCTAAAATAGGTAAAATTGAATCAAAGTTACATTCCAACCACAAAATTACATCAAGATAACTCAAAAATTACATCCACAATCAAAACTGGTCCAACTGGCCGAAATCCCGAGCCGGAAGGTGAAAAATTGACCAAAATCTATATGTGTACGCGCTTGAGCTATACGCGCGTACCGCGCCTTTCGGCCCCCCCGGGGGCACTTCCCGTAGTCTAAATTGAGCTCATGATAGCCTCGTTGGAAAGCCCTAGAGCTTTCTATCTAACCCAAGTGAATTCTTAAAATTTGGAGCTCATTTTTCCTCCAAAATGTCTTTCTCCCAGAAGTACTTCTCGCTGGTGCAAAAGGTGGCGTAAAGGTGGTAGTCATGGTGTTTGGGCCTTTTCGATCATCCTTTAACTTGATGAATGCTTTCGCCATACCGGAGCATGCATAAATTACCATGAAAAATCCAAAATATAAATTTTTCCTTCAAAGAAGTGTCCCAATCATAAGCGAGCGCGTCGACGGCTACTTGTATGGTCGAAAATCTGTTTTGAGACCAAAATTTTTCAAAATGACAAAAATTTCTCCAAATTTGCTCAAATTTGGAGCAAAGACCCTCCATCATGTATCATGCCCAGCCAACGAAGCCTCAGCCAAAATCTGGAGTGGATCAGGTGTTTCACGACGCTTCAGTGTCCTCTTGGTGTATGCAGTTCAGTGGTGCAATCTCTCTCTTGGTCATATAATGTATCGATGTCCGCCTCCATGATGTTGCAAAATATGTGTTGTCTTGAATGAGATGAAGAATGAGGATTTGGTGCTTTTGTTTCAAATGCCAAATGTGGGAGGAACTATGGGAAATAGGGCCGTGTGAATAGTGGACTGTGGGAAAATGAGCTATGGGAACAACATGATTCAATTAAGTGAAGAAAATATGCTTGAGTCAAGTGAAATTAAGGATGTGAGTACAGTCACTTGACTGTATGGAATTTTGGAACCTATAACTGGTATGAAGGATGGAAAGTGGTAACAAATGGAGAGTTTTAGGGATGGGATATAGGGAAATAGGAGAGGGACGAAGTGATATGAGTGATTTTAAAGGGAATAGGGAAAAGGGAGGCATTGTATGATGATATGACAGTAGTGGGGAAAGGAAAATACAAGTGAGATATGGAATTTTTTGGCACCAAAGCCAAATTTAAAACTTCAAATTCAAACCCTAAAGAGGCATTTCTTTACAAGAGAGTAGGATTTATGTTCTTCAACATTCATACTCTTACAACCGATCTTCAAACAACTCCAAACACTGACCAAAGATAATATCAAGATGATTTAAACTTACATGAGGCAAAGGAGACTGAGATAATATGAATTTTGAAGAGCAGTGGCAAAAATTTTGTGTTCTGGCCCAATGCGTAGCGCGCACTTTATATGCATAGCGCGCTACATAGTGCATTTTGCAGGAGGCTTTTGGAGGCCTTCCCGGTGTCCAAATTGAGGGTGTGATAGCTTTTTGGAAATATCTTGGAGTATAATTTCCAACCCAAGTGAAAGTGGTCAATTTGGAGTTCATTTACCCTGTCATAAATCAAATCTCCCAACACTACTTCCAGAAGGTGCATCAATTTTCCTGAGGCAACGGTATTCTTGACATTTCTCCAAAACCATTATACCTGTGTAAAAAGTGAAGGAGGTTTCTCTTCCTTGGCATGTTTTGAACAAAAAAATCTCTCCGTTTTCCATAATTCATCTTTTATTGCTTTGAAACATCATTTGAGTGAAACCTATCCCGATGTGTGAAACAAGGGATTTTGTCAAAATGAAGCGAAATGAAGGGGATTAGGGGCTTCTAAATTCTTGGGGAAATTTTGGGAAGTAGAGAGGGATGTTAGGAAGTAGGGGAAAGTGGAATCTCAGAGATCGAGTGAGGGGAAGGGGTCCAAAAGGGAAAAACACAGTCCTAGCCTAGAAAATTGCCCAAGTTGTGGCAAGAAACTAGGGTTTGTGGAAAAATAAGGCATTTGGGGGATCTCAATGATGGGAAGTGTTTAATAAGGTATATTAAGGATAGGGGAAGGTGTGTGAACATCAGGATACAAGATGTTTTGATGATTTGACCATCCAAGAGAAATTACCTCCAAAACCCTAGGAGAGGGAAATGGACCTTACCTAGGCACAACTGAAGCATGAACGAGGTGTAAAATGACTCTTTGGAACCTGACATGATGATGGAAACCCTCTGAATAATGGTACACTCAGCTGAATGGTGACATGGACCGACATTTGGACAAATTTGAAAAGAGTGAAAACAAACCCTAGACCTAATGCCTAGTGACCAAATTTTGTTTGAAGACTCATTGGAATGACAAAATTTGACCTTGACACCTTAAAATCACTTTGTAAGAGCATGTTTGATCACTGAAGGAAAGCTGCAAAGGCTGACTCTAACATTGGCTCCAATGGGGATGGTAGCTCCTTGGAGGTGCCAAGAACGACAGATCTTTGGGAGAGCAGACCGTGCCTTCATCCATTGGGCAATGGAATCAAAAACTAAAACTGAAATGCATGACTGAAAACTGATGACTTGACGACACAAATTGACTCTCACTCAACTAAGAACTGACTCGATACTTAAACACAACCGACAAACTGGAAATATGCTCAATATGAAGCTTATTCAATACAACCTACTCTAATTGTACTTTTCACCACCCGATCAAGTGAAATGGAACAACCAATGCAACCATGTAAGCATGCTGGCTAATTTTTGATTTCTTCCCACATGCTTACTGATGCGCAGGAAAAGGAAAGAATCGAAAGGCAACTCCCATGGAAATTTGAACTCAAGCTGACTGTTGATAAACTTGCAAAGCATGAATTGACTAGAGGACTTCAAGAAAACTGTAAAAGAATCTTCATACACATAGCTACCAATTTCCATTAACACATCACTGCTCTAATCCAGATAATCTCCATACCTTAATCTCAAAATTTTCCTCACCTCTATACTGTCTTTCTTTGGTGATTGCAGCAAGCTGTCAAAAGGATCCTGAAATTCATGAAAAACCAAACTCCATTGCTGATTCTAGACAGAACAAAAGTCTCTTTTATCAATCTCCTCATATGAATGGAAATCTTGACATGTGCTATGCAATGAACAATCTGTTAAACAAGACAATGAAGGTGACTTTTTAACAAGAGTATTATCAACATTCTTTTCGGGCACATGGTTAGCTAATGAAAGAAAAATTTTACAGCAAACATCGTCCAACACACGAGCAATAGGATCATCAAAAACTTGAGAAGACTGCTGCACTGAATCCCTTGAAACTGTATGACATCCTACTGGCTGTTCATCTTTTCCATGAGAGATATTACGAAGATTCTGCCTTATAAACTGAAATGCTTCAAAACAAAAGGGTACAAAATCCTCTTGCATCATTAAATCATGTATTTCAGCTTCCACGACTTCATCTATAATCTGGCCTTCCATTTCATTTGGTGGCTGCAAATCTGATGCTACAGGCTGCTCAATAATTTCGTTATCTGTCTCATCCTCAACATTAACACTGAGAAATTGCTGATTTCTTACAGGCTGCTCATTTGAAGATTTACTATGCAATTTTTCTCTCAAAAACTGAAATGATTCAAAACAAAATGGTACGGAGTCACCTTGTATCATTTGATCACATGTACCAGCTTCCATGTCCTCATCTGCAACTTGAAAATCAATGGCTTTCGGGGGTTGCAAATCTAAATATGAGAATTCTTGAACAAAATTTTCATTGCTCTCAAGATGAGTCAAATCAAGACTTGTTGACATTTGATTTCTGATTGCATGGAAATTGTCTCTGATGAACTAAAATGAATCAAAACAAAAAGGAAAAGGTCCTTCACTTACTTCAAAATTTGTTGCACTTTCCTCATCATTGTCATAGCTGATATGCATCGGTTGATCACTATACTCAAGCTGCTGAAAGTGAACTTCCTCCTTGCACAAGCTAGCTACTGATTCGTCTGCAAGATTAGCTTCTGTTTGAAGAACATAATCATCATCATACTGATCAAACTGAGGCAAATCATCATTATACAACACATCATCAAGCATACACATCATATCAACAGCTCTCTCTTCTTCACAATGATCTATAAAACAATCACTATGACAACTGGAATCAGAAACAAAATGTTTTGGGTCAGCCGCTTGTTCTTGAATGTTATTTTCATTTTTTGCAGTCATTTTCCGCACCATCTCTTCTACTGCGTTTAAGAAAAGATCAAGATTTTCCTCTGAAAGTGTCAGCTGCTCTGAAAAATTCTTCTTTTCTTCTTCCTTCAACCTTGCCCTCAAGATCAGCAAATGAGCCTCTACATTCACTGCCTTGTTTTGCATCTCGTGGAGTGTTGCAATATTCTTTTCTCTCAGCTGAAACTCCATTTCCGGATCAAAGGCACCTAGGTAGTGCAAGAGAGCAGATCTAGGAGAAGGTCTTATATCAACTGGCATCGAATAATAAACTTGGTTAAATCTGGCAGAAAACTGTTGTAATGTCTCTCCTGACTCTCTCTTTAGCTGGGCATACTCGTCTAAAATCAAGAAAGGGTTCTGTCCAATCATCCACCTGTCAAGGAAAACTTTGACAAACTGCTGGAAATCTATGATGCTCGCATCAGACAGGGCTTTGAACCAACTCTTTACTTGACCTTGCAAAGAAAGAGCAAAAAGCCTAATACTGCACATTCTGCACATGGTTCTCAGCGTTGACATTGTTACATTCACCATCAAATCTTGGTAGATATAGGTCATAATTTGCAGGGAAAGCATGAAGAACAGAAGGTAAAACAAGAGGTTTGTACCGATCTGGAATTTTACAAGGTATAGGGGCATGTACAAGAGCTGCGGGATCAGCTTGATTTTCTGGCTCATCACTCTGAAGAGAGTCATCATAATATGTGGGGAAAGTAAGGAGACCAGGATCAAAGGGAAACTCAGCATTTACACTTTTTGAATGGGTCGAGTGAAGATTTTGATCACCTTTCTCATACAACAAACTCTGAAAAACTTTCAGGACAACTCCAAGACCAGCGAAAAAGTAATTTACAAGAAAGCAGACTAGATCCTGAATACTATTCCACTTTAGATACCTGAACTTTGTGTAAGATCCTTCCATTTTCGCAGAGAAAGATTCATTCCTCCAGACTTTGAATTGGAGTCACCAGGTGAATGATTTCAGCCTTCTTATGTTTGATCATTGTCCACCATCAACCATCAGATTTGAACTCGATACATGTACTGGGACAATTTATAAGTTAAGTGTTACGATTACAAGCTAGACCGGAGATCGACTGAAGCAGCGTTTATCTACTATGCATTCACAGAGCAAGAGCAGTTCGAAAGCTACCTGGCGTGACTTCAGGCTCCGTCTGTAGCTATAAATCAAACAACACTAACCAGCAAACCAATTTCTTCCCCAGTATGGTCGCCACTATGTTAGCGCTCAAATCTACCTTAGGCTGAAATAAGGTAAAACTCAAGGTTACATCAAACCACACTCAGCCTCGTAGCTAGCCCTACGAGGACAGGAGAGGGCTCTCTCCGGGTCTATCTCGGCAAAAGGTCTTCAAAGGGGCTGAGATGACTTATAATGAATACTGATTTTAGGCTAGTAAAGAGATAGGAAAGTTTGATTTTGATTTTTGGGTTTTTGTTGAAAAAATGGGAAAAACAATTTTGGGTCCGGGGATAAGGCCAGATCTTTGCAGAATTCGAGTTGGGGTGAGGTAGGCAGTAGTATTGATGTTTTTTATCAGGTGTATGGATGGATCAGAATGACAAGGATCTGAATAGGGCAAGGGAGAACATGGATCCTCTCCAAACAGGCGAAAACATGTAAAACTAAACAAATTTAAAGGCAGAGCACTGAAACAATGGATTCAACCTCATTTACTCATTCATTTAGTTTCAGAAGCATAAGAAGGGAATGGCATACATTAAACATGAAATAACTTACAATAAACTGAGAGAAAACACCATCAAGAACTGAAATCCACAAGAATCCCAACAGGTGCTGCAAAACCTCTGATCTTTCCTTAGCCAAAATATGAAAAATATGTACAATAGTGTGCCAAAATCTTCCCAAGAGTCCAACCTCTCCAACCTCTGAAAATTATTGAGAAATTACATCATATATACCATCCTAACCCCTTCCCATGCCTCTAGGGGTCGAATTCCTCCTTCTAGGAGCAGTTCCAACTAATTCTAAACAAGGAGCTAGAATATAGGCAGCCAAACAACTTGCCTCTAAAAGGAAGGAAACTGATTCTTTCACTTGATTTTTAATTTTTTAGGAGTGAATCATATAGAATAGGTAAAAATGAGTCCAAGTTACATGCCAACCATAAAATTACATCAATATAACTCAAAAATTACATCCACAAGAAAAACTGGTCCAACTGGCCGAAATCCTGAGCTGGAAGGTGAAAAATTGACCAAAAATCTATATGCGTAGCGCGCCTGAGCTATACGCGTAGCGCGCCTTTCAGCCTACTTTTGGGGAACTTCCTGGAGTCTGAATTGAGCTCATGATAGCTTGTTGGAAAGCCCTAGATGTTGGCTATACAACCCAAGTGGAATTTTTAAATTTGGAGCTCATTTGCCCCTCCAAAACTTCATTCGCCTACAAGCAATTCCTGCTGGTGCAAAAGGTGGCAGAAAGGTGGTTTTCATGGTGTTTTTGGGCCTTTTGATCATCCAGAACTTGATGAAATACTTCGGCCATAATGGAGCATGCGTAAATTACCATGAAAAATCCAAAAATATAAATTTTTCCTTCAGCAAGTGTCCCAATCATAAGCGAGCGCGTCGACGCGCTACTCGTATGGCTGAAAAATCTGTTTTGAGACCAAAATTTTTCAAAATGAAAAAAATTTCTCCAAATTTTCTCAAATTCAGAGCGAAGACCCTCCATCATGTATCATGCCCAGCCAATGAAGCCTCGGCCAAAATCCGGAGTGGATCAGGTGTTTCACGACGCTTCAGTGTCCTCCTGGTGTATGCAGTTCAGTGGTGCAATCTCTGTCTTGGTCATATAATGTATCGATGTTTGCCTCCATGATGTTGCAAAATCTATGTTGGCTTGAATGAGATGAAGAATGAGGATTTTGTGCTTTTGTTTCAAACGCCAAATGTGGGAGGAACTGTGGGAAATAGGGCCGTGTAAATAGTGGACTGTGGGAAAATGAGCTATGGGAACAACATGATTCAATTAAGTGAAGAAAATATGCTTGAGTCAAGTGAAATTAAGGATGTGAGTACAGTCACTTGACTGTATGGAATTTTGGAACCTATAACTGATATGAAGGATGGAAAGTGGTAACAAATGGCAAGTTTTAGGGATGGGATATAGGGAAATAGGAAAGGGACGAAGTGATATGAGTGATTTTAAAGGGAATAGGGAAAAGGGAGGCATTGTATGATGATATGACAGTAGTGGGGAAAGGAAAATACAAGTGAGATATGGAATGTTTTGGCACCAAAGTCAAATTCTAAAACTTCAAATTCAAACCCCAAAGAGGCATTCCTTTACAAGAGAGTAGGGTTTGTGTTCTTCAACATTCATACTCTTACAACCGATCTTCAAACAACTCCAAACACTGACCAAAGATAATAGCAAGATGATTTAAACTTACATGAGGCAAAGGAGACTGAGAGAATTTGAATTTTGAAGAGCAGTGGCAAAAATTTTGTGTTCTGGCCCAATGCGTAGCGCGCACTTTATATGCGTAGCGCGCTACATAGTGCATTTTGCAGGAGGCTTTTGGAGGCCTTCCCGGTGTCCAAATTGAGCGTGTGATAGCTCGTTGGAAATATATTGGAGTATAATTTCCAAAACAAGTGGAATTTTTCAATTTGGAGTTCATTTACCATGTCAAAAATCAAATATCCCAACACTACTTCCTGCAGGTGCATCAATTCTCCTAAGGCAACGGTATTCTTGACATTTCTCCAAAACCATTATACCTGTGTAAAAAGTGAAGGAGGTTTTTCTTCCTTGGCATGTTGTGTACAAAAACCGCTTTTAGTTTTCCAAAATTCATCCTTTATTTCTCTGAAACATCATTTGAGTGAAACCTATCCCGATGTGTGAAACAAGGGATTTTGTCGAAATGAAGCGAAATGAAGGGGATTAGGGGCTTCTAAGTTCTTGGGGAAATTTTGGAAAGTAGGGAGGGATGTTAGGAAGTAGGGGAAAGTGGAATCTCAGAGATTGAGTGAGGGGAAGGGTTCCAAAAGGGCAAAACACAGGCCTAGCCTAGAAAATTGCCAAGTTGTGGCAAGAAACTAGGGTTTGTGCAAAAATGAGGAATTTGAGGGATATCAGTGATGGGAAGTGTTTAATAAGGTATATTAAGGATAGGGGAAGGTGTGTGAACATCAGAATACAAGTTTTTCTAATGATTTGACCATCCAAGAGAAATTACCTCCAAAACCCTAGGAGAGGGAAATGGACCTTACCTAGGCACAACTGAAGCATGAACAAGCTGTAAAATGACCCAATTGAACTTGACATGATGATGAAAACCCTATGAATGATGGTACACTCAGCTGAATGGTGACATGGACCGACATTTGGACAAATTTGAAAAGAGTGAAAACAAACCCTAGACCTAATGCCTAGTGACCAAATTTTGCTTGAAGACTCTTTGAAATGACAAAATTTGACGTTGACACCTTAAAATCACTTTGTAAGAGCATGTTTGATCACTGAAGGAAGGCTTCAAATACTGACACTAACATTGGCTCCAATGGGGATGGTAGCTCCTTGGAGGTGCCAAGAACGGCAGATCTTTGGGAGAGCAGACCAGTGCCTTCATCCATTGGGCAATGGAATAAAAAACTCAAACTGAAATGCATGACTGAAAACTAATGACTTGACGACAAAAATTGACTCTCACTCAACTAAGAACTGACTCGATACTTAAACACAACCGAAAAACTGGAAATATGCTCAATATGAATCTTATTCAATATAGCCTACTCTAATTGTACTTTTCACCACCCGATCAAGTGAAATGGAACAGCCAATGCAACCATGTAAGCATGCTGGCTGCTGTTTGATTTCTTCCCACATGCTTACTGATGCGCAGGAAAAGGAAAGAATCGAAAGGCAACTCCCATGGAAATTTGAACTCAAGCTGACTGTTGATAAACTTGCAAAGCATGAATTGACTAGAGGACTTCAAGAAAACTGTAAAAGGATCTTCATACACATAGCTACCAATTTCCATTAACACATCACTGCTCTGATCCAGATAATCTCCATACCTTAATCTCAAAATTTTCCTCACCTCTATACTGTCTTTCTTTGGTGATTGCAGCAAGCTGTCAAAAGGATCCTGAAATTCATGAAAAACCAAACTCCGTTGCTGATTCCAGACAGAACAAAAGTCTCTTTTATCAATCTCCTCATATGAATGGAAATCTTGACATGTGCTATGCAATGAACAATCTGTTAAACAAGACAATGAAGGTGACTTTTGAACAAGATTATTATCAACATTCTTTTCGGGCACATGGTTAGCTAATGAAAGAAAACTTTTACAGCAAACATCATCCAACACACGAGCAATAGGATCATCAAAAACTTGAGAAGACTGCTGCACTGTATCCCTTGAAACTGTATGACATCCTACTGGCTGTTCCTCTTTTCCTTGAGACATATTACGAATATTCTTCCTTATAAACTGAAATGATTCGAAACAAAAGGGTATAGAATTTTCCTGCATCATCAAATCATGTATTTCATCTTCCACACCTTCATCTGTAATCTGACCTTCAATTTCATTTGGTGGTTGCAAATCTGATGCTACAGGCTGCTCAAGAATTTCGTTATCTGTCTCATCCTCAACATTAACACTGAGAGATTGCTGATTTCTTACAAACTGCTCATTTGAAGATTTACTATGCAATTTACCCTTCAAAAACTGAAATGATTCAAAACAAAATGGTACGGAGTCACCTTGTATCATTTGATCACATGTACGAGCTTCCATGTCCTCATCTGCAACTTGACAATCAATGGCACTCGGGGATTGCAAATCTGAATATGAGAAATCTTGAACAAGGTTTTCATTACCCTCAAGATGGTCTAGATCAAGGCTTGTTGGCAGTTGATTTCTGATTGCATGGAAATTGTCTCTGATGAACTGAAATGAATCAAAACAAAAAGGCAAAGATCCTTCACTTACTTCAAAATTTTCTGCACTTTCCTCATCATTGCCATAGCTGATATGCATCGGTTGATCACTATACTCGAGCTGCTGAAAGTGAACTTCCTCCTCGCACAAACTAGCTACTGATTTGTCTGCAAGATTAGCTTCTGTTTGGAGAACATAATCATCATCATACTGATCAAACTGAGGCAAATCATCAGTATACAACACATCATCAAGCATACACATCATATCAACAGCTCTCTCTTCTTCACAATGATCTATAAAACAATCACTATGACAACTGGGATCAGAAACAAAATGTTTTGGATCAGCAACTTGTTCTTGAATGTCGTTTTCATTTTTTGCAGTCATTTTCCGCACCATCTCTTCTACTGCATTTACGAAAAGATCAATATTTTCCTCTGAAAGTGTCAGCTGCTCTGAAACATTCTTCTTTTCTTCTTCCTTCAACCTTGCCCTCAAGATCAGCAAATGAGCCTCTACATTCACTGCCTTGTTTTGCATCTCGTGAAGTGTTGCAATATTCTTTTCTCTCAGCTGAAACTCCATTTCCGGATCAAAGGCACTCGGGTAGTGCAAGAGAGCAGATCTAGGAGAAGGTCTTATATCAACTGGCATCGAATAATAAACTTGGTTAAATCTGGCAGAAAACTGTTGTACTGTCTCTCCTGACTGTCTCTTCAGCTGGGCATACTCGTCTAAAATCAAGAAAGGGTTCTGTCCAATCATCCACCTGTCAAGGAAAAATTTGACAAACTGCTGGAAATCTGTGATGCTCGCATCAGGCAGGGCTTTGAACCAACTCTTTACTTGACCTTGCAAAGAAAGAGCAAAAAGCCTAATACTAACATCTTCGTCATCAACTTCAAAAAGATCTAGAAAAGTCTCAACATTCTGCACATGTTGCTCAGCGTTGACATTGTTACATTCACCGTCAAATCTTGGTAGATATAGGTCATAATTTGCAGGAAAAGCATGAAGAACAGAAGGTAAAACAAGAGGTTTGTACCGATCTCGAATTTTACAAGGTGTAGGGGCATGTACAAGAGCTGTGGGATCAGTTTTGTTTTCTGGCTCATCACTCTGAAGAAAGTCATCATAATATGTGGGAAAAGTAAGGAGACCAGGATCAAAGGGAAACTCAGCATTCACACTTTTTGAATGGGTCGAGTGAAGATTTTGATCACCTTTCTCATACAACAAATTCTGAAAAACTTTCAAGACAGCTTCAAGACCAGCAAAGAAGTAATTTACAAGAAAGCAGATTAGATCCTGAATACCATTCCACTTTAGATACCTGAACTTTGTGTAAGATCCTTCCATTTTCTCAGAGAAAGAGTCAGTCCTCCAGACTTTGAATTGGAGTCTCTACAGGAGTCACCAAGTGAATGATTTCAGCCTTCTTATGTCCGATCGTTTTCCACCATCAACCATCAGATCTGAACTCGATACATGTACTGGGGCAATTTATAAGTTAAGTGTTACGATTACAAGCTAGACCGGAGATCGACTGAAGCAGCGTTTATCTACTATGCACTCGCAGAGCAAGAGCAGTTTGAAAGCTACCTGGAATGACTTCAGGCTCCGTCTGTAGCTATAAATCAAACAAAACTAACCAGAAAACCAATTTCTTCCCCAGTATGGTCGCCACTATGTTAGCGCTCAAATCTACCTTGGGCTGAAATAAGGTAAAACTCAAGGCTACATCAAACCACGCTCAGCCTCGTAGCTAGCCCTACGAGGACAGGAGAGGGCTCTCTCCGGGTCTATCTCAGCAAAAGGTCTTCAAAGGGGCTAAGATGACTTATAATGAATACTGATTTTAGGCTAGTAAAGAGATAGGAAAGTTTGATTTTGATTTTTTGGGTTTTTGTTGAAGAAATGGGAAAAACAATTTTGGGTCCGGGGATAAGGCCAGATCTTTGCAGAATTCGAGTTGGGGCGAGGTAGGCAGTAGTCTTGATTCTTTTGATCAGGTGTATGGATGGATCAGAATGACAAGGAGCTGAAGAGGGCAAGGGGGAACATGGATCCTCTCCAAACTGGCGAAAACATGTAAAACTAAACAAATTTAAAGGCAGAGCACTAAAACAATGGATTCAACCTCATTTACTCATTCATTTAGTTTCAGAAGCATAAGAAGGTAATGGCATACATCAAACATGAAAGAACTTACAATAAAATAAGAGAAAAAATCATCAAGAATTGAAAGCCACAAGAATCCCAACAGGTGCTGCAAAACCTCTGATCTTTCCTTAGCCAAAATATGAGAAATATGTACAATAGTGTGCCAAAATCTTCCCAAGAGTCCAACCTCTCAAACCTCTGAAAATTATTGAGAAATTACATCATATAGACCATCCTAACCCCTTCCCATGCCTCTAGGGGTCGAATTCATCCTTCTAGGAGCAGTTACAACTAATTCTAAACAAGGAGCTAGAATATAGGCAGCCAAACAACTTGCCTCTAAAAGGAAGGAAACTGATTCTTTCACTTGATTTTTACTTTTTTAGGAGTGAATCATCTATAATAGGTAAAAGTGAGTCCAATTTACATGACAACCATAAAATTACATCAAGATAACTCAAAAATTACATCCACAAGCAAAACTAGTCCAACTGGCCGAAATCCTGAGCTGGAAGGTGAAAAATTGACCAAAAATCTATATGCATAGCGTGCTTGAGCTATACGCGTAGCGCGCCTTTCAGCCTGCTTTTGGGGCACTTCTCGGAGTGCGAATTGAGCTCATGATAGCTCGTTGGAAAGCCCTGGATGTTGGATATCCAACCCAAGTGGAATTTTTAAATTTGGAGCTCATGTTACCCTCCAAAACGTCATTCTCCTACAAGTACTTCCTGCTGGTGCAAAAGGTGGCAGAAAGGTGGTTTTCATGGTGTTTTTGGGCCTTTTGATCATCCAGAACTTGATGAAATGCTTCGGCCATACTGGAGCATGCGTCACTTACCATGAAAAATCCAAAAATATAAATTTTTCCTTCAACAAGTGTCCCAATCATAAGCAAGCGCGTCGACGCGCTACTCGTATGGCTGAAAAATCTGTTTTGAGACCAAAATTTTTCAAAATGACAAAAATTTCTCCAAATTTTCTCAAATTCATAGCAAAGACCCTCCATCATGTATCATGCCCAGCCAACGAAGCCTCGGCCAAAATCCGGAGTGGATCAGGTGTTTCACGACGCTTTAGTGTCCTCCTGGTGTATGCAGTTCAGTGGTGCAATCTCTGTCTTGGTCATATAATGTATCGATGTCCACCTCCATGATGTTGCAAAATCTGTGTTGGCTTGAATGAGATGAAGAATGAGGATTTGGTGCTTTTGTTTCAAACGCCAAATGTGGGAGGAACTGTGGGAAATAGGGCCGTGTGAATAGTGGACTGTGGGAAAATGAGCTATGGGAACAACATGATTCAATTAAGTGAAGAAAATATGCTTGAGTCAAGTGAAATTAAGGATGTGAGTACAGTCACTTGACTGTATGGAATTTTGGAACCTATAACTGATATGAAGGATGGAAAGTGGTAACAAATGGCAAGTTTTAGGGATGGGATGTAGGGAAATAGGAGAGGGACGAAGTGATATGAGTGATTTTAAAGGGAATATGGAAAATGGAGGCATTGTATGATGATATGACAGTAGTGGGGAAAGGAAAATACAAGTGATATATGGAGTGTTTTGGCACCAAAGTCAAATTCTAAAACTTCAAATTCAAACCCTAAAGAGGCATTTCTTTACAAGAGAGTAGGATTTATGTTCTTCAACATTCATACTCTTACAACCGATCTTCAAACAACTCCAAAGACTGACCAAAGATAATAGAAAGATGATTTAAACTTACATGAGGCAAAGGATACTGAGAGAATTTGAATTTTGAAGAGCAGTGGCAAAAATTTTGTGTTCTGGCCCAATGCGTAGCGCGCACTTTATATGCGTAGTGCGCTACATAGTGAATTTTTCAGGAGGCTTTTGGAGGCCTTCCTGGTGTCCAAATTGGGCATGTGATAGCTCTATGGAAAGCTCTTGGAGTCGAATTTCCAACCCAAGTGGAATTGTTCAATTTGGAGTTCATTTACCCTGTCAGAAATCAAAGCTCCCAACACTACTTCCAGTAGGTGCATTAATTTTCCGGAGGCAATGGTATTCTTGACATTTCTCCAAAACCATTATATCTGTGTAAAAATTGAAGGAGTTTTTTCTTCCTTGGCATGTTTTGAACAAAAACCTCTCTCAGTTTTCCAGAATTCATCTTTTATTTCTCTGAAACATCATTTGAGTGAAACCTATCCCGATGTGTGAAACAAGGGATTTTGTCGAAATGAAGCGAAATGAAGGGGATAAGGGGCTTCTAAATTCTTGGAGAAATTTTTGGAAGTAGAGAGGGATGTTAGGAAGTAGGGGAAAGTGGAATCTTAGATATCGAGTGAGGGGAAGGGGTCCAAAAGGGCAAAACACAGGCCTAGCCTAGAAAATTGCCAAGTTTTGGCAAGAAACTAGGGTTTGTGGAAAAATAAGGAATTTGGGGGATCTCAGTGATGGGAAGTGTTTAATAAGGTATATTAAGGATAGGGGAAGGTGTGTGAACATCAGGATACAATTTTTTTTGATGATTTGACCATCCAAGAGAAATTACCTCCAAAACCCTAGGAGAGGGAAATGGACCTTACCTAGGCACAACTAAAGCATGAACGAGGTGTAAAATGACTCTTTGGAACCTGACATGATGATGGAAACCATCTGAATAATGGTACACTCAGCTGAATGGTGACATGGACCGACATTTGGACAAATTTGAAAAGAGTGAAAACAAACCCTAGACCTAATGCCTAGTGACCAAATTTTGCTTGAAGACTCTTTGAAATGACAAAATTTGACCTTGACACCTTAAAATCACTTTGTAAGAGCATGTTTGATCACTGAAGGAAGGCTGCAAAGACTGACACTAACAAGACTGTCTGACAGACCTTTTTCTCTAAATTCTAAAACAGAAAATTTAAAAGAAGCTAAGCTAGGATTAAGCAGTCTGACTTTCTTTTGGCCTATGGCATAAAAACAAGCTGCACATAGACTATTATTCGCAGAAAAGTAAAAAAAAATTGTGAAGGCTTAAGATCTGGAAATAAAAAACATCTGTCATTATTCTTTAGCTCTGGTTTTGATTTTGTTTGAGTTGTCTTCTTTTTCTTTTCTGGTTCAAGTTTTGAGCTTTTTATAACTAGTTTGTTTTCTATCTTTGGATCAAAATTTAATCTAATTACATCCATTCTTCTTTTGAAACTCATAGGTTCAGATTTTCAATTTGTATGAACCTTTGTTTTTCTATCCTAATCTACCTTACTGATAAGCCAAGAGTGAGCTATTTGGCTGATCTAATTCACTAACCTATTAGCAGTAAATTGAAAACTAATTAGTCATGATTAGGCTGTATGACTAACTAGAAGTATGTTTTTAGGAGTGGCATTTGAGCTTGCACACTTTCAGACTTTGTCTCTCTTTTTTGGTATGGGGCTATACCTTTCTTGTTTTCATTCTGCCCTCTTTTCTATTTTTACTGTTTTTTGTATTTTCCCTTTTTCCTTCAAAACAAAAAATCAACAGCTAACTAAATGGTTGAAAGTTGAGCTTTATTGACATTCCTATCTAACCTATTCTAACTCTTGAAATAGTTCAGATTTGTATAGTAAAATAGTGCCAATGTAGCCAGCTGAGTAGTGACAAAAAGGAACAAAGACCCTGGCTACTAGTCAGAGGTAACCACAATACATATTGAATATTAATCTTTAAAATCAAGGCTATCATAGAAGGTGACAACGTTTTATGTCTTTGGCTCTTGAAAAGGATCCATGCTTGAGAATTTGATCCAATTGGGGCCTCCACACACTCTTTCATAGGATCAACAAAGAAAAGATGAGAATTATTTTCTTCTTGGCCGTCCATGATTGGTAGATTGTCTGCATCTAAGACATTAGCCTTGAGGACTGCACCTTCAGCATGTCCTTTGGAATCATCATCATCGTTTACCTGCAAATCAACAAGCAGTGAAATTTATTTTTTCCTTAAATCTATGCTTGCTTCTGATGTAAATTCAGGTTCTTTGGATGATATATTGATATCAGCAATGGGAGAAGGTTTCTCTTGAAAAGATGGTATATCCTCAGTAGGATAGTCTTCTATTTGTTTTTCTTCCCCAAATACTTGTCAGTACTTTTTATGGTTTGGGTCAGCTGGTCTGAATTTTTCTTGAATTGTATATTGTTTGTTTTCCCAAGGTTTTAGACATGTACTAACAACAAGGGCTAATCCATTGGCACAAATGTTTTGGTCTTTAGGAACAAGAGTAAGTTGGAATTCTTTAAAAGATTTAAATAAATCCATGGCCTTCAAAATGATTGTTTTCTATATTGTAAAGCCATATTCATGCACCTGCACTGGTTTTAATACATGACCCATCAAAGCTCATACTCAATAGAGGAATAGTTTCAGATTTATCATTAATTTCCTTACTCTCCTCTTTGTCTTGAGTGCCATTGAGTTGTTCTATGGGATAGGAACTGGGTTGATGATTATCTAGTTCCAATGAAGGTTTGAAGGCTGGCTTCTTGTTTAGTATTTGATCAATTTCTTCCTCTGTCAAAGGGGAGATCTCTCTTTTAGCATAAATTTAAGTACAACCAACTTCTTTCTCTTGTGTTAACTAGTTTTGAGGCAGGATGTCATCTTGAGCCCCTTCTATTGAATCAGAGCTTGTGGTTGAAGGGAAACCTTGAGGATTTTCTACTATTTCTTGATCTACTTCTGTTTTAAACAACTCCTCATGATTGTTATGATGCTCAATTTGAATATAAGGTTCATTAGTTGTTTCTTCTACATTATTAGGATGCCACCCTATTCTTAAATTCTGAAATGAGTTATAACATAGAGGGAGAGTTCCCATATGTGTTGTTTTTTCATCTATTCCAGGTTCTATGTTTTCCAAATGGCTACTTGTTTCCTCAAAGAACTGCTCACTATTTGTATTTATATTTTGGTCATGAAGTTCCCTTAACAGTGTTATACAAGATAGAGGTATGCTGTCAGGACTTTCTTGACAGATTTATTCATTGTTTTCTCTAAAATCTTGCTCATCATACATATCTTGCTCATTGTTTAGGTCTTGTAGTGGTTGAGCTTGTGTTTGGTTAGGGAAAGGCATAGGTTGCTCTCGATCACCAATATTCAAATTGGCTTCATACCTATCCATTCTCTTTCCAAGCATGTACATCATTTTTCCCATCATGACCACTAGTTTGGCTTCTGGGTCTATGTCTAAATCCATGTTTGTAAATCAGAAAAGAGGTCACTATATCTTGTCAACCAGTTCAGAGTCTTCTACCAGTGGAGTCATTTGGTATTTTAAGAGTTGTGGAGTCTCCAGGTGGATGATTTAAATTTTTCTGTCCACCAAAAATATGATTTGGTTTGCTCAATGCAATCCCAAAGGGATTTACAAATACTGGAGGGATATTAGGCCTACTGGAGGCCAGTGGAGTCACCAGGTGGAAATTTTTAGCTCTTTTGGAAGTAAAATGTTTTATGGTCCACCACCATATACCAATCCAAATGCTTTGTGTTTTCTAATTTTTTTCAGTCCTATAGGTTATGAGAGGGTCCTAAATCTGTTTCAACACTTAGATATGGTGATGAGACAAACATAGTTTACTCTTATGGCTTAGCTAGCTGATTCCTTCAAGTTTTGATAAGACTCTATGAGAATCCTAAGGGTTACTTAGTTTTTCACTAATTCAAATAAGTCCTATCATGATCACCATTTGCTTTGGTAGTGATTGAATAAAGCTACTTATACTGCATTGAACAATGAGTGTTTTGTTTTAAGGATTTTACTCAGATAATCCCCAGTATGATCGCCAAGAATGTTAGGTCTCTGTAATTTAGTAGAATGTAAAGACTAAACGCTGCAAAGACTACATCAAAAACCACTTTGGGATTCTAGGATCTAGCCCTCCTGAATCTAGATAGGGGTCTCTCTATAAGTGAAATGATTGATTTATCTTTAAGGCTTTTAGTATGATATTAGGATAGTTATCAAGAACAAGGGTTTTTGTCTATTTGGTTGGTCGGGTATGATCTTTAATTGGATGGAATATCACAAAATGAAAGACTTTCAAAGGATGAAGATGCAAGTATATTGAGAAGTGTTCAGCATATGGGATTAGTGTGAAGCAGCGTTAATTCATTGGGCAATGGAGTAACAAAAGGGTTTAATTGTACAACAATTTCAAGAGTGGTCCAAGGGGCAAGTCATCTATATCAAAATATACTTTAGATTTAAATGATGGAGTGGAACATTAAAAGTGTTGAGAAAGTGGAAAAAGCCAATAATTTCAACAAGGATTTATCAACTTTCCATACAAGAAAAGCCTTTTTAAGAAACTGTTTGAAACTAGCCAAAGGACAGGGCTAACCATAGACTTCTTTGGACAATCTTGTATTAAAGCTAGCTTATCAGACAATAATCCAGTAATCACACTAGACTACTTTCAGAAGGGATGAAAATAGATAAGAAAACAAAGTGCAACTTAAGATCAGGTCAGATATCATTAAAATGCAGGCTTGCTTTCAGCATACTCTTAGGGAAACTTTCAAACAACCTTTGGAGGAATAACTAGAAGACAAGGCAAACCATAAACTTTCCTAGTTTAACTCTACTTAGCATGTAATGAAAATATCATTCAAGAACTCCCTTTCAAGTTTTGCACTTCAAGACATGGACTAACCAACATTCCTTGATAATGTTTATACTTAATTTAAGTCATTCTCAAATATCACAATTAGCAGAAAACATATAGATAAAGCTTATCAGTGAGAGTAGGGTACTTTAGCAGTAAATCCTAGCTCTATGCTTGTTTTTCTTTATCAGAGAAAAGTGAAAAAAATGGAACACATGAAAGGAAAACAATAACAGTAAGAGGTGCTTCACCAATGATATAGACTGGGATCCCAAGAATTAGCTTGTATATTGATTGTCAATCCAGTTACAAACTAAAATGTCCAATGCTTCATCACAACTTCAACTTCTCTTCTCAGCCTAACTTCTTCAATAACTTAACATAGCTTCAAAGCTTCAGAACTTATTTACACTCAAGAATGATTCGATACAACAACTATTAAATCAAAGTCCAACAAACAACCCTTTACAATGTGCTCCTCAAAGAGATTTTATAAGGAAATGAGGAGGTGGAAGAGTTTCTAGGGTTGAGTATCATTAATTCTATATTAAATGCAATTCCTAGCCTTGAAAACCATGCAAGGCATAAAGCAGGAATGCATTGAATTACAAATCTGTTTCATTTATTCCATTTATGTTTTTTAGGCCTAGTGGACAAAAATATTGACTTCAAGGCTTTCTTTATATTTTACAATAACTTTACTGACAATTTTAAAATATATCCTTTTGTTTGAAATAACTGTTCAACTATCTTTAGGCAAATATCTTCTGACTGGGAAATAAATATGCCTTATTTTTATTTATTGAAGCTTCAGGTGGCACTTTTAGTAGCTGAAAGGATATTTTAGCCTCTGATGTGGCAATGGATGCTTCCTTCGACTGATCTGACTGTGATGTGGGCTTTAGGCTTCATTAAGCCTTTTTTAACCATCTTTGTCTTCAGCTTGTGTCTTTATCCTCTTAAACAATAGATTTAAACTTTTAATCTTCAATCTTATGATCTAATCCTTTAACTCTTCTCTTCTGTATAGGTGTCCGGGGTTTGATGATCTGGAGGGTTTGTTTGTGGGCTGATGATCATGATTCATCAACTGTTAGCATTGAAATCAACCCTTTATTCATCCCCTGTGTGATATTTAGGTTGCAGGATCGTCACCCTGGATCTTTCTGTCACCTACCTGTGACTGTGGGGAAAAATAGAGATAAAACACCATTAAACCTACAAAAAAAAAAAAACACATCATAAAAAACCTACGGGAGTGGGAAATACTGCTTTATAGGCTCGTGAGGGTGGAGGAGCAATGAGAAAAAATGTGGATGCAGTGAAAAAATGGGAGGAAAACCTGGTAGAGTAGCTAACCAGGTGAAAATGGAAGTTTGGGCACGACAACGAGCAGGAGCCATCGGATTAGAGAAATCAATGGTAGCGATTGCTTGATGAAATGTTTTGGGGGCAAGTTAGGTGGGACATGGATGGGGGGTGAGATTAAAACATGACCGTCCAATCTGAGAGATCGACAGCAGAGATCTTTCGATGGAGCATTTGGGAGAATAGACGATGGAAAATGAATGGGGTTGTGATATAACACAAGCCGTTCAATCTTAGATATCGACAGCTAATATTAAAAGTGAAAATGAGTTTAAGGAGGGCAGTGGTATGGCGGAAAAATGGCAGTGGTTTTGACAAAATATTTTCAGGGTAGGCGTTATTGCCCGAAAAAACATGATTCCATACATTGCTTGACACCTATCCATTTCAATACCGCCTATTTCGCAAAATATTTTGGTGTTAAGCTTCGGGCGCAAAAATTTTGCGATATGAAATGTCCCCCATCGGATTGGAGGCTCTAGATATGACGGTGCGGATTGCATGCGACGGGGTGAGAGATGCACTGATCAGGGATGGTGGGACTGCAGGATGTGTCAGTAACTTTGTCACGTAGTGGAAAAAGTTATTTGGCGGAGTGATTTATCAAATGGAGAGTTTAGACTATCAGATTAAATCCCAATTGTAAGATCTTAAGAATGAACGGTGACGATTAAAGGAAGGAGTGGATCATGTTGAAAAGAGAAAAGGGACGAGAGGTGAAAAGGCAGAGGAAAGGTGGCCCAATGGTCGTTGATCTCTGTAGATAAACGGTCGAGATTCATTTAAAATATTACATGTCGGGAATGGAAAAATAAAAGGAAATAGGGGTTCGGGAAAGGTTTTTTATTCCTTTAGCACCTGATTGCGGGGATTTAGGACACATGGAGGAAGGGGCTAAAGGAAATAATCCCTCAGGTGCTTAAATACTTTATAGTGCTAAAACTGATTTTTAGGCCAAAAAACAGGGTTTTTAAGGCTAAGTAAGGGTTCCGATAGAGGGAAGAAATGGTTTTTAAACCAGATAAAGGTAATATATGAGGTTTAAAGGGGGTTTTGAGATGATCTTGTAGGTTAAATGAAGGTTAATGGAGGGATTTTATGAAGGAAATAAGGATGAAAATGGGGTTATTGGTGAGTGAAGAGGAGGAGTGGAATGATGGAAAATGGAGTTTTTAAGCAGTCTTCCTTGGTAAACAGCACGTACTTTAGGACTAACAGTAAAACAGTAGTGAAGATTAAATCAAAGGGTAAAGAATAGCATAAGACTTCAAAAGATGTTAAGTTTTCAAATGAAACTATCTCTTGAAGGCTAAAAAATATTTAGCCACCATTTGGTATGAAATTTTTTTATAGGTGGATAAAAAGCAGTATTATTTCTCCTATTGAACATTTCCTCATAAATCCCATAAAAACCTATGTTTTGGCATTGGCGCGGGTAGCCAGTTCACCCCTTGCGCCAGTGTGGAGGATGTACACTAGATGCCTACGCCAACCTTTTTGGAATTTTTTTTTAACAAATTAGAGGCAGAAGTTTCCTTTAAGCACCTCAGGGATGAGTCACAGGAAATGGTTAAACTTGATGAGCCACGTATCTCTTCCTTTAGGTAGTGGTTTTTAACCTCCCATGGAAATTTCTTTAAAGATAGGACTCCCCTCCATGATTATAGGGATCCTAACCTCTCCCTCTTCCTCTATATAAACAGGCCTTCTCCCTTTACAAAATATATCTGAAAATATAACCAAGAAGTTGAACTTGGAGAAGAGATACTATAGCTGATTAATCACTATCGAGAAGGTAGAACCAAGGAGAATTTCGTAGAGAGAGCGCCGTCTGAATTCCTAACGAGATTTGTGAGATGCGCTCCACTGGAACCCTACTGTAGGAGACTACAACATCAAAGATTGGTTGTACTCTTTCTTCCTTTCAATATTATACTCAACTATGGTATTGGTTCCATCTTTGTGTTGTGTTTATTGATGCATTGATTTAGTCTTCTTCGGCTGACTGATAGTTATGGATGCAAAATAGTATGGTGTATATCATCTTTGTTTCTTGTGTATGTGCAGGTATCCGAGCGTGAGAATGAGCAGACTATGATCTATCCAACCAGGAGTGAGAGGTAGCCACTCTTTTGACAACAGCAACAGCGTAGGATATATGGTAAGTTATCTATCGAATCTCCGTCCATCTGTTAAATAGGAATTGATGTCATAGCGTGTATTTTTTGTGGCTAGACCCACTCTAGGGCTAGTGGGATCGCCTCTGTCCACAAAAGGGATTTAACTCAACAACACTTAACCTTAACCTTACCTTAACCTTACCCTTAACCTTCACCTTAAGCTTAAGCTTAAGCTTAAGCTTAACCTTAACCTTAACCTAACCTAACCTAACCTTAACCTTAACCTTAAACCTAACCTTAACCAAACCCTTACCCTTGACTTTAACCTTAACCATAACCTTAACCTTAACCTGACTAAACCCGTAACCTTAACCTTAACCTAACTTTAGCCTTGAACCTATCCTAACCTAACCTTAACCTTAAACTTAATCTAACCCTAACCTTCATCAAACCTTTAACCTTGACCTTAACTTTACCGTTAACCTTGGCCTTAACCTTAACCTAACCTTAACCTTAACTTTACCCTTAACCTAATTTTAACCTTAACCTAACCTTCACCTTGACTTTACCCTTAACCTAACCTTAACATTGACCTTAACATTAACCTTACCTTAACCTTGACCAAACCTTAACCTAATATTAACCTTAACCTAACCGTAACCTTAACCTTAACCTTAAACTTAGCCTAACCATAACCTTAACCTTAACGTTAACCTAACCCTAACCTTAACTTTAACCATAACCTAACCTTAACCTTAACCTTAACCTTAACCTTATCTTAACCTTAACCTTACCCTAACCTTAACCTTAACCTTAACCTGACTTAAACCGTAACCTTAACCTTACATTAACTTAACTTTAACCTTAACGTCCCCCTAACCTTAACCTTACCCTAACCTTAACCTTAACCTTACCCTAACCTTACCCTAACCTTAACCTTAACTTTACCCATAACCTTAAAATTAACCTAACCTTAACCTTTACCTTGACCAAACCCTTAACCTAACCTTAACCTTAACCTAACCATAACCAAGGTTAAGGTTAAGGTTAAGGTTAGGTTAAGGGTAAAGTTAAGGTTAAGGTTAAGGTTAAGGTTTGGTCAAGGTTAGGGTTAGGTTATAGTTAAGGTTAAGATAAGGTTAAGGTTAAGGTTTAGGTTAAGGGTAAGGTTAGGTTAAGGGTAAAGTTAAGGTTAAGGGTAAGGTTAAGGTTAAGGTTAAGGATAAGGTCAAGGTCAAGGTCAAGGTCAAGGTCAAGGTTAAGGTTAGGTTAAGGGTAAATTAAAGGTTAAGTGAAGGTTAAGGTTAAGGTTAAGGTTAAGGTTGCCGGTTTAGTCAAGTTAAGGTTAAGGTTAAGGGCTTGGTAATGGTTAGGGTTAGGTTATAGTGAATCTTAATTTTAAGTTAAGGGTAAAGTCCAGGTTAAGGTTAGGGTAAGGTCATGGTTAAGGGAAAAGTCAATGTTAAGGTTACATTAAGGGCAAAGTCAAGGTTAGTGTTAGGTTAGTGCTATGTTATATTTAAGGTCAAGGTCAAGGTTAAGGGTAAAGTTATAGTTAGGTTAAGGTTAAGGTTAAGGTTAGGATAAGGTTAAGATAAGGCTGACGTTAAGGGTTTGGTCAAGGTTAGGGTTAGGATATAATTAAGGTTAAGGTTAAGATTAGGTTAATCTAAGGTTAAGGGTAAGGTTAAGGTTAGGTTAGGGTTAATATTAAGTTAAGGGTAAAGTTAAGGTTAAGGTTAGGTTAAGGTTATGTGTAAAGTTCAGGTTAAGGTTAGGTTAAGGTTAGGGGAAGGTTAAGGTTAAAGTTAAGGTTAAGGTTAAGGGTTTGGCCAAGGTTAGGGTTAGGTTATAGTTAAGGTTAAGGTTAATGTTAAGCTGAAGGTTAAGGGTAAGGTTAATGTTAACGTTACATATTTAGTCAGGTTAAGGTTATGGGTTTATTCAGGTTAAGGTTAAGGTTAAGGGTTTGGTCAAGGTTCGAGTTAGGTTAAGGTTATGGGTAGAGTTAATGTTAAGGTTAGGTTAAGGGTAAATTTCAGGTTAAGGTTAGGTTAAGGATAAGTTTAAGGTTAGGGTAAGGTTAAGGGTTAATGATAACTTAACCTTAACCTTAACCTTAACCATAACCGTAACCTTAACCTTAACTTTAACCTAAACCTAACTAAACCTTAACCTTAACCTTAACATTCCCATATCCATAGCATTCACCTTAACCTTGACCTTACCTTTAACCTTAACCTTAACCTTACCCGACTAACCTTAACATTAACCTTACAACATTAACCTTAACCTTTACCTAACCTTAACCTTAACCTAACCTTGAACTTAACTATAACCTAACCCTAACCTTGGTAAGGTCAAGGTCAAGGTTAAGGTTATGGTTATGGGAAGGTTAAGGTTAAGGTTATGGTTAATGTTCAAGTTAAGGGTTTGGTTAAGGTTAGGTTTAGGTTATAGTTAAGGTCAAGGTTAAGGTTAAGTTATGGTTAAGGTTAAGGTTACGGGTTTATTCAAGTTAAGGTTAAGGTTAAGGGTAAATTCAAGGTTAACGTTAGGTTAAGGTTAAGGTTAGGGTTAGGAGAAGGTTAAGGTTAAGGTTAAGATTAAGGCTAAGGTTAGGTTAAGGTTAAGGGTGAAGGTTAAGGTTACGGGTCTTAAACGTTAACCTTAAACTTAACCTTCACCCTTAACCTTAATATTCACTATAACCTAAAATTAAGCTTGACCTTACCTATAACCTAACCTTGACCTTAACCTTAACTTAACCTAACCCTAACCTTAACCTTAACTATAACATAACCCTAACCATGACCAAACCCTTAACCTTAACCTTATATTAACCTTAAACTTACCTTAAACTTAAACTTAACCTCACTATAACCTTACCCTTAACCTTAACCTTAACCTTAACTATAACCTAACCCTAACCTCGATGAAACCCTTAAAATTAACCTTGACATAACCCCAACCTTGACTAAACCCTTAACATTAACCTTAACTTTAACCTTAACCTTAACCTAATATTAACCTTAACCTAACTGTAACCTTAACCTAACCTTAACCTTAACCTTAACCTTAACCATGACCTTAGCCTAACCATAACCTTAACGTTAACCTTAACCTAAACATAACCTTAGCTTTACCCTTAACCTAACCTTAAAATAACCCTAACCTTAACATTGCCCTTAACATTAACCTTAAACTTAACCTTAACCTTAACCTTACATTAACCTTAACCTTAACCTTACCTTGACCTTAACTATAACCTAACCCTAAACCTTACCAAACCCTTAACCTTAACCTTAACCTTAACCTAGACTTTTACCCTTAACCTTAACCTTTACCTAACCTTGACCTTAACTATAACCTAACCCTAACCTTAACCTTAACCTAACATTAACCTTTACCTTAACTATAACCTAACATTAACCTTGACCAAACTCTTAACGTAACCTTAACCTTGACCTTAACTATAACCTAAACCTAACCTTAACCAAACCCTTACCTTCACCTTAACCTTAACCTTAACCTTACCTTAACCTAACTTTAATGTTAAGGGTTTGGTCAAGGTTAAGTTTTGGTTATATTTTAAGTTAAGGTCAAGGTCAAGGTTAAACTTAACCTAACCTTCCCCTAACCTTAACCTTAACCTAAAACTTTACCCTTAACCTAACCGTAACCTTAACCTTCACCATAACCTTAACCTTAACCTTGAACTTAACCTTAACGTTAACCTTAACTTAACTATAACCTTAACCTTCACCTTAACCTTAACCTTAACCTTGAATTTACCCTTAAATTAACCTTAACCTAAACTTAACCTTAACCTTAACCTTATCCTTACCTTTAACCTTCACCTTAACCTTAACCCTAACATTAACCTTAACATTAGCTTAAACATAACCTTAACCTTAATCTTAACCTAGCCCTAACCTTAGCTTTACCCTTAACCTAACATCAACCTTAACCTTAAATTAACCCTTAACCTTGACCTTACCCTTAAACTTCACTATAACCTAACCTTAACCTTAAGGTTAGGGTTAGGTTAGGGTTAGGTTATAGTTAAGTTCAAGGTTAAGTTTAAGGTTACGGGTTTATTCAGGTTAAGGTTAAGGTTAGGGTTAATGTTAAGGGTAAGGTCAAGGTCAAGGTTAAGGTTACGTTATGGTAAAGTCAAGGTTAAGGTTACGTTAAGGGTTTGGTCAAGGTTAAAGTTAGGTTAAGGTTAGGGTTAGGTTATAGTTAAGGTCAAGGTTAAGTTTAAGGTTAAGAGTAAGGTTAAGGGTAAGGTTAAGGTCAAGGTTAAGGTCAATGTTAAGGTTAATGTTAAGGTTTCGGTCAAGGTGAGGGTTAGGTTATATTTAAGGTCAAAATTAAGGTTACGTTATAGCTAAGGTTAAGGTTAAAGTTATGGGAAGGTTAAGGTTAGGTTAAGGTTAAGGTTATAGGTTTAGTTAGGTTAAGGGTAAAGTCAAGGTTAAGGGTAAAGTTAAGGTAAAGGTGAAGGTTAAGGGTAAGGTTAAAGTTAAGGTTAATATAAGGTTAAGGGTAAGGTTAAGGTTAAGGCTGGGTTAAGCATAAATTTAAGGTTAAAGGTAAAGTTAAGGTTAAGGTTATGGGTAAGGTTAATGTTAAGGTTAATTTTAAGGTCAAGGTCAAGGTTAAAATTAAGTTAGGTTAAGGTAAGGTTAAGGTTATGGTTATGGGAAGGTTAAGGTTAAGGTTAAGGTTATTTTTAAGGTTAAGGGTTTTTTCAAGGTTAAGTGTTTGGTTAAGGTTAAGTTTAAGGTTAACGTTAGGGTAAAGGTTCAAACCCTTAACCTTAACCTTACTAAACTCGTAACCTTAACCTTAACCTTAACTATAACGTAACCCTAACCTTGACCAAACCCTTGATCTTAAGCTTGACCAAAAACTTAACCTTAACCTTAACCTCACTAAACCCATAACCTTAACCTTAACCTTAGCCTTAACTATAACCTAACCCTAACCTTGACCAAAACCTTAACCTTAAACTTAACCTTAACCTGAACCTTCCCCTAACCTTAACCTTAAGCTTAACCCTTAACCTTAACCTTACCACCTTAACCTTAACCTTAACCTTAACCCTAACCTTGACCAAAATCTTAACCTTAACCTTAAATTGAACCTTTACCCTAACCTTGACCAAATTATTAACCTTAACCTTAACCTAAACCTTTACCCTAACCATAAACCTAACCTTAACCTTAACCTTAACTTTAACTATAACCTAACCCTAACCTTGACCAAACCCTTAACCTTAACTTTACCCTTAACCTAACCTTAACCTTAACTATAACCTAGCCCTAACCTTGACCAAACCCTTAACCTTAACCTTAACCTGACTAAACCCGTAACCTTAACCTTAACCTTAACCTTGCCTTAACCTGACTTTTTCCTTAACCTTCCCTTAACCATAACCGTAACCTTACCGTAACCTTACCCCTAACCCTAACCTTGACCAAACCCTTAACCTTAACCTTAACCTTATCCTTAACATTCGCCTTAACCTTAACCTTAACCTGACTAAACCCGTAACCCTTAACCTTAACCTTACCCTTAACCTTCACCTTAACCTTAACTTTGACTTTACCCTTAACCTAACCTTAGCCTTAAATATAACCTAACCCTAACCTTGACCTTAACTTTACCCTTAACCTTGGCTTTAGCCTTAACCTTAACCTTGACCTTGGCTTTAACCTAACCTTAAACTTAACTTTAACCTTAACATTATCTTACCCTTAACCTAACCTTAACCTTAACTATAACCTAACCCTCACCTTAACATAACCTTAACCTTAACCTTAACCTTAACCTAACCTTAACCTTCCCCTAACCTTAACTCTAACCTAAACCCTAACCTTAACCTTAACTTTACCCTTAACCTAACCTTAACCTTAGCTTAACCTAACCTTGACTTTAACCTTAACCTTAACCTTAACCAAACACTTAACCTTGAATTTAACCTTAACTGCAACCTTAACCTTAACCTGAATAAACCTATAACCTTAACCTTAACCTAACCTTAACCTTAACGTTAACTTGAGGTTAAGATTATTGTTAAGGTTAAATTTAAGGATAAGTTAAGGTTAAGGATAAGGTTAAGGTTACTGGTTTAGTTAGGTTAAGGTTAAGGTCAAGGTTAAGGTTAGGTTAAGGGTAAAGTTAAGGTTAAGGTGAAGGTTAATGGTGAGGCTAAGGTCAAGGTTACGGGTTTAATGAGTTTAAGGTAGGGTTAGGTTATGGTTAAGGTTAGGGTTAGGTTAAGGGTAAATTTAAGGTTAACGTTAGGTTAAGGTGTTGTGTAACCAGCTCCAAAAAGAGAAGAAAAGAGATATCAACACCTTAGAAATGAGCCTCTTCGAGGGGGCAACCTCCAATACATTACATAAATGAAAAATTCTTGGATGATAAAATTTAAAAAACCTCCTTTCTATATATAGGAGTCCATGGGGCCATAATGTAATCCTAGTGGGCCACAATGTAATCCTAGCCGACCTAACAATAATAATTTAAGGGTACAATAATAACAAAATGGGGGTTATAAGGGTACAATAATAACAATAAGGGGTTTACACTAACAATAATAAGGGGCTATACTAGTGATATAGGGACCTAACATGCCCCTCTCCTTCAAAAAAGTGTTGTCCTCAACACTTGAGTAGCTCCGGGTGCTTTCGTATAAAATTCTCATCCTCCCATGTAGAATCTTCAGTGGGTAAGTTCTTCCACTTGATGAGATACTCTGAAATTGATCGATTCCGTAGTTGTCGAGTTCTTGTTTCCGTGACCGCTTCCAGTTCCAATATGATTTTTCCTTCCTCATCAAGTTCTGGCAATATTGTTTGAACTGGAAGATTTTCACCTATAACCTTCTTTAAGCATGAAACATGGAAAACTGGATGTACTCGCGAAGAAGCAGGAAGCTCCAATTTGTATGCCATAGTACCAATCTTTTGCAACACCTTGTAAGGACCATAGTACTATGGTGATAATTTATTATCCTTCTTAGCTTGCTTGAGGGACATTTTTTTGTATGGTTGTAGCCATAAAAATACCCAATCTCCAGAAGAATCTTTTGTTTTAGATGGGAATTCTTACAAAGATATAAGCAATCTTTGTACCATAAGGAATCATTTTTCCAGCTAAATGTATCAGATGTACTAGGATCTTGCTGCAACTTTTGAATGAGTGTCCACACTTCTTCGTCCTTCTTCCATTCATCTCTTGCTTCGGTTATCCAATCTGGTTGGATAATAGAAATGGCACAAAGCAATGCTTCCACCTCTTCATTCTTTCTTGAGAGTGCATCTCCAACAACATTAAGCTTTCCTTTTTTGTAGATTATTTCAAAGTCATAACCCAACATCTTTGTGACCCATTTTTGCTGCTCTTCTGAAGATAGTCTTTGTTCCAAAAGTGTTTAAGACTATCATGATCAGTTTTTACCTTGAAGTGTCTTCCCATTAGGTAAGTTCGCCATTTCTTTAGTGCATGCAGCATTGCTAACATTTCCTTCTCATAAATAGGTTTTTGTAAATACTTTCCTTTGATTGGACGACTTTCAAAAGCAATGGGTCTTCCTTCCTGCATTAAAACTGCACCAATTCCATTTCCTGAGGCATAACATTCCACAATAAAGGTTTTTGTGAAGTCTGGCGTAGCTAAGACCGGTGCTAGGCACATTGCCTCTTTAAGATGTTCAAAGGCCTTAGTTGCTTCATGAGTCCATGAAAATGCATCTTTCTTCAATAATGTTGTTAGAGGTGCTACTATTCTCCCATAATTCTTAACAAACTTGCGATAATACCCTGTTAACCCGAGAAATCCTCGCAACTGCTTTATGGTTGTGGGGAATTTCCATTCCTTAATGGCTTTAATTTTGTTAGGGTCTACTCTAACACCCTCGTGAGATACAATATGACCCAGATATTCCACCTCTTGTACTCCAAAGAAACATTTGGATTTTTTTGCATATAATTGTTTCTCCTGCAATAGTTTGAGCACCCTGTCAACATGTTCAACATGATCCTTCCAAGACCTGCTGTAGATTAGTATATCATCAAAAAATACTAGCACAAATTTTCTAAGGAAGGGTTTGAAAATGGAATTCATCAACCTTTGAAATGTAGAAGGTGCATTGGTAAGGCCAAAAGGCATGACCAAAAATTCATAATGACCCTCATGAGTTCGAAATGCTGTTTTTGGAATATCTTCAGTCTTCATTCTAATTTGATTATATCCTGAACAAAGATCCAACTTGGTAAAATAAATTGCTCCATGTAATTCATCCAATAATTCATCAATCAAAGGAATGGGAAATTTGTCTTTAATGGTGAGCTTATTGAGCTCCCTATAATCCGGACACATTCGCCATGATCCATCCTTCTTGTGTACCAATACTACAAGAGCAGAGAAAGAACTTTGACTAGGTTGAATTATACCCGCCTCTAACATTTCTGCAATCATACGTTCAATTTCGCTCTTTTTGAAGTAAGGATATCTATAAGGCCTGATGTTTGGAGGAACACTTCTTGGAATCAAATGAATAGCATGATCATGATCACGAATAGGTGGGAGTCCTTTGGGAGTTTCAAACACCTTGGAATGATTGTCCAAGACTTGTTGGAGATCTGCAGAAATAGATGATTTTGATGTCAGAACTTCTAGTGAGCATAATTGTGTAATTACGCCTCGTTGTTCTTTCTTTAGAAGCTTTGTCATGACATTAGAGCTTATTATCCTTCCTGGCTTCCCTTCAATACCCCGTAATTCGACTTCCTTTCCTTCTGAAAAAAATTTCAAGAAAAGTTCTTGAAAATTAAAAGCTACCATCCCCAAAGATCGTAACCATTGTACTCCTAGTACAACATCAGCACCTCCCATAGGAATGGAAAGCATTGGACTATTCAATACATATTCCCCCATGGTTAGCTTGATATTATGGCATTTTCTAGAGAAATTTATAGTTCCTCCATTTTCCACCATCACTTAACATTCTGGTGCTAGGTATAGGAAACAATTTAATTCCTTGGCTACCTTACAATGAATAAAATTATGGGTGCTACCTGAATCAATCAACACTATTAATTTTTTCTTCTTGATATGTCCTTCTATCTTGAGAGTTTGAGGAGTGGTAATTCCTGCCAGTGCATTACACGATATGGTCGGATTCATTTCTTCCTCTTCTAGGGTTGGTTCCTGGTGTATATCCTCTTCTTGTTCATTTTCTTCTTCCTCTTCACAATCTATGTAAATAATTTCTTCTCAGCACACTTATGACCTTTAGTGTATTTGCTATCACAACTGTAGCAAAGCCCTTTTGCTCTTTTTTCTTCCAATTGTTGTGGTGTCAACCTTGTAGGTTGTGGAAATCTAGGCGTAGAAACACTTCTTTCTTTATAGAATTGAGTGGTAGGCTTCCTTGTCGCCATAATTTTACATTCAACTTTTCTTGCCAACCTGAATGCCTTCTCCAATGAATCAGGTTCCAAAACACGAACTTCATGTTCGATGTTATCCTTTAGGGTACCTAAGAAGAGATCAATCCTGTGTTCCTCTAGGATATTAGTTACCCTTATATTCAATTTTTGGAAGTCCTCAATGTGCTGCCCCACTAAACCCTTTTGTTTGAGATTTATCAATTGGCTAAAGAAGGTGTTGCTCTTTGTATCCTCATAATGTGCTATCATTTCCTCCGTAAAAATTGACCAAGTGACAATTTTTTTACGGGAGCAAAGCCATTGATAACATACAAATGTATTTTGTTCTAAATGTAAAGTTGCAATGCGTACCTTTTGTGTGTTTTGTACGTTATGGAGATCAAAATATTGCTCCATCTGTAGTATCCATGTTACAGGATCCTTTCCATCAAACTTCCTTATATCCATTTTTTGAATATGGTGGTTCTTCCCGCCAACATTAGAGTTTATCAAATCACAATTAACATTGATTTTGTTCTCATCATGAGGTTCTTCTACTATCTTTTCACCATTAGGAAACTGTTCTTGTATCAACTTTGTCAAACCTTCTATGTCCGTTTTTAGATCATTCTTCATGTTTTCCATCTTAGCTTCCATGCCATCCATATTCTCTTCCACACCTTTCTTCAAAACCTCCATTTCATTTTTTGTTGCTCTTTGCGAGAGTGAAATTTGTTGCACTTGCTCTTGTAATTTTGATAGATCATGTTGCAATTCTTCATCTTCATGAGTCATAGTAGACCCTTCTGAAGGCTTAATGGGTGTTGAATTATTTTTACGAGGCATATTTTAGAACCCAATACTGATATGCCCTTGGAATCAATTCAAATTGATTCTTCAAACAAGACTTATGTAATTCGGAAAAAAAAATACACACCTTTTTCTTGCTTTTGAGGAGATCGATATTGAAATTGGATTATCTCTGTAATTGAAAATATTCAATATCTAAAATTCAACCCTATAGTAGACCTTTGAAGCTTCTTTCAAATTCCACAGGTCTGACCTAATTTGGATTCTCCAAGGAAACTTTGTGTCCAATCTCCCACAATGACCTAATTCTGGACTGGTTCAGTAGAGCGAACTTGTACGACTTGCCACGTGTCACTGTTTTATCATTTGTCTCTGAAATTGATAGCCAAGAAACTACATTCCATGTAATTGTGACCAATTTTTACGGCACTCAAATCCACTTCCCAGAGAGAGATTTATTGAAATTTTCCCACGATCACCTCTTTGAGATGAAATTCTGGAGCTTGAAAAAGCACTACCTTCCACAGATCATATCTTCGAAAATATTGCGAACCAAGATCTGAAATTTTTTGACGAATTTCCTCAGGATTTCAGCTTCGCACCATACAAATTTTAGATTTTGAAACTTCGTAGAAAAATTTTTATAGCGAAAATTCCACGATGACCTGTTTGGAGAAGCGAAACCCTAGAATCCAAAGCTTTGATACCAAATGTTGTGTAACCAGCTCCAAAAAGAGAAGAAAAGAGATATCAACGACTTAGAAATGAGCCTCTTTGATGGGGAAACCTCCAATACATTACATAAATGAACAATTCTTGGATGATACAATTTACAAAACCTCCTTTCTATATATAGGAGTCCATGGGGCCATAATGTAATCCTAGTGGGCCACTATGTAATCCTAGCCGACCTAACAATAATAATTTAAGGGCACAATAATAACAAAATGGGGGTTAAAAGGGTACAATAATAACAATAAGGGGGTTACACTAACAATAATAAGGGACTATACTAGTGATATAGGGACCTAACATAAGGTCAAGATAAGGTTAAGGGTAAGGTTAAGGTTAAGGTTAAAGGTTAAGGTTAAGATTATGTTAAGGGTAAAGATAAGGTTAAGGTTAGGGTTAGATTTCGGGTTAATGTTATGGGAAGGTTAAGATTAAAATTAGGTTAAATTTAAGGTTACAGGTTTAGTTAGGTTAAGGTTAAGGTTAAGGGTTTGGTCAAGGTGAGGGTTAGGTTTTACTGGTTTAGTCAGGTTAAGGTTAAATTTAAGTGTTTGGTCAAGGTTATGGTTAGGCTATAACCTTAACCTTAACCTTAACCTTGACCTTAACTATAACCTAACCCTAAACTTGACCAAAACCTTAACATTAACCTTAACCTTAACCTTAACCTATACATAACCTTAACCTTGACCTTAACCTTAACCTTCACCTTAACCTTAACTATCACCTAACCCTAACCTTAACCTTACCCTTAACTTTACCTATAACCTAACCCTAACCTTGACCTTAACTATAACATTAACCCTAACCTTAACCTTAACCTTACCCTAATCTTAACATTAACCTAACCTTAACCTTGAATTTACCTTTAAACTAACCTTAATCTTAATGTAACCTTAAACTTACCTTAACTTAACTTAACCTAAACATTGACCTTGACCTTAACCTTAACTTTAACTTTACCCTTAACATAAACTTAACCTTAACTATAACCGAACCCTAACCTTGACCTTAACTTTACCCTTAACCTTAACCTTAACCTCACTAAAATCGTAACCTTAACCTTACCCTTAATGTTAACCTGAACCTTTACCCTTAAGGTTAGGTTAAGGGTAAAGTCAAGGTTAAGGTTATGGTTATGGGAAGGCTTAGGTTAAGGTTAAAGTTAATGTTAAGCCTTAACCTTAACCTGACTAAACCCAAACCTTAACCTTGGCCTTGACTTTACCCTTAACCTAATCTTAACCTTAACCTTATCTTTAGCCTTAACCTCAACCTTAACCTTAACTATAACCTAACATAACCCTAAGGTTAAGGTTAAGGTTAAGGTTACGGGTTTAGTAAGGTTAAATTTAAAGTTAAGGTTAGGTTAAGGTTAAGGTTAAGGTTAAGGTTAAGGTTAAACCTAACCTTGACTTTACCCTTAACCTTATCTTAACCTTAACGTAACACTAACCTTAACCTAACCTTGACCTTGACCTTGACCTTAACCTTAACCATAACCTTAACTGTAACATTAACCTAAACCTTGACCTTAACCTTAACCTAACCATAACCTTAACCTTAATGTTAACTTAACCTTATCTTACCCTTGACCTTAAGTTTAACCTAAACCCTTAACCTAACATAACCTTAACCTTAACCTTAACCTAAGGTTAAAGTTAGGTTAAGGTAAGGTTAAGGTTAGGTCAAGGTTACGGCTAAGGCTAGTTAAAGGTTAATGTTAAGGGTAGGTTATTGTGAAGGTTAAGGGTAAGGTTAATGTTAACACTCGTAACCTTAACCTTCACCCTTAACCTTAAGTTTAACCTTAACCTTAACCTGACTAAACCTGTATCCTTAACCTTAACCTTAAACTTGACCTTAACTATAACCTAACCTAACCTCAACCCTAACCTTGACCTTAAACTTAACCTAACCCTAACCCTCACCTTAACCTTAACCTTAAACATGACCTTAACCTTAACCTTAACTTTACCTTAACCTTGACTTTACCCTTAACCTAACCTTAACTTTAACCTTAACCTTATCTTAACCTTTTCCTAACCTTAACATTATTCTAACTAAACCCTTAAGATTAGGGTGAAGTTAAAGTTAATATTAATGTTAGGTTAAGGGTAAAGTCATGTTAAGGGCAAGGTTAAGGGTAAGGTTAGATTAAGGGTAATATTAACTTTAACCTGACTTAACCCATAACTTTAACCTTATCCTTCCCATAATCATAACATTAACCTAACCTTAACCTTACCCTTAGCCTTGAACTTAACATTAACCTTAACCTTACATTTACCTTAACCTTAACTATAACCTAACCCTAACCTTAACCTTAGCCTTAAACTAACATTAAATTTATCTTAACTATAACCTAACCCTAACCTTTACTAAACCTTAACCTTAACCTTAACTTTACCCTTACCCTAACCTTAACCTTAACCTTAACCTTAACCTTAACCTAACCTTAACCTTGACCTTGACCTTACCCTTAACCTTACCATAGCCTTAACCTTAACCCTTAACCTTAAGTTTACCCTTGACCTTGACTTTAACCTTAACCTTAACCTTACCCTAACCTTAAGCCTAACCTTAACCTTCACCTTAACTTTAACCCTAACCCTTAACCTTAAGGTTAAGTTTTGGTCAAGTTTAGGGTTAGGTTAGGGGAAGGTTAAGGTGAAGGTTAAGGTTATGGTTAGGCTAAGGTTAAGGTTAAGGTTAACCTAAGGTTAGGGTTAGGTTAAGCTTAAGGTTAAGATTAGGGTTAGGTTATAGTTAAGGAAAAGTTTAAGGGTATGGTTAACATAAGGATAAGATAAGGTTATGGGTAAGGTTAAGCTTAAGGTTAGGTTAAGGTTATGGTTAAGGTAAGGTTAAGGGAAAATTTAAGGTTAGGCTATAGTTAATGTTAAGGATAAGGTTAAGGTTAAGGATTTGGTCAAGGTTAGGGTTAGGTTATAGTTAAGGTTAAGGTTCAGGGTTTGGTCAAGGTTAGGGTTAGATTATAGTTAAGGTTAGGTTAAAGTTAATTTAAGGTTAAAGTTAAGGTTAAGGGATTAAGGTAAATTCAAGGTCAAGGTTAGGGTTACGTAAAGGTAAAATCAAGGTTAAAGTTAGGGTTAGGTTAAGGTGAACGTTACGGGTTTAGTCAGGTTAAAGTTAAGTGTTTGGTCAAGGTTAGTGTTAGGTCCCTATATTACTAGTATAGTCCCTTATTGTTATTAGTGTAACCCCCTTATTGTTATTATTGTACCCTTTTAACCCCCATTTTGTTATTATTATGCCCTTAAATTATTATTGTTAGGTCGGCTAGGATTACATTGTAGCCCACTAGGATTACATTATGGCCACATGGAATCCTATAGATAGAAAGGAGGTTTCGTAAATTGTATCATCCAAGAATTGTTCATTTATGTAATTTATTGGAGGTTTCCCCCTTGAAGTGGCTTATTGCTAAGGCATTGATATCTCTTTTCTTCTATTTTTGGAGTTGGTTACCAACATTTGGTATCAGAGCTTTGGATTCTAGGGTTTCGCTGCTCCAAATAGGTCATCGTGGAATTTTCGCTATAAATTTTTTTCTATGAAGCTCAAAAAGCTGAAATTTTTTGGGTGCGAAGCCAAAATCCTGAGGAACATCGTCCAAACATTTCAGAGCTTGGTTCACAATAGTTTCGGAGATATGATCTGTGGAATTTAGGTCTTTTTTCAGGCTACTAAATAGGTCATTGTGGAATTTGTGATATAACTTTTGTTCTACGAATGTTCAGAATCTGAAATTTTTAGGGTGTGAAGCCGAAATCCTGAGGAAACTCGTCAAAAAATTTCAGATCTTGGTTCACAATATTTTCAGAGATATGATCTGTGGAAGGTAGTGCTTTTTTGGGCTCCATAATTTCATCTCAAAGAGGTGATCATGGGAAAATATCTTATAACCTCTCCATACCTGGATTGGAGTGTCAGAAAATCAACAAAGCACCTGTATTTTTTAGTTTCTGATATCACTGCAGAGTCATGGATGAAAGTGATATCACATGTGACATAAGTTCACTTCATCAAACGTCCATAATTAGTCATTTGTGGAGATTGGACACATTTAATGTATTGGAGAACTAAACTTAGGTCAGAGTTGCTGGCATTCAAAGAAAATTCAGGCTGACAATAAGCAGACAAATTCAACAGCTGAAGTACTGAAACAAGATAATCCAATTTCAATATCGAGCTCCTCAAAAGCAAGAAAAAGGTGTATTTTTTTTCCGAATTGCATAAGTCTTGTTTGAAGAATCAATTTGAATTGATTCCAAGGGCATATTGTAGAATAGATATCAGTATTGGGTTCTAAAAGATGCCCCGTAAAAATAATTCAACACCCATTAAGCCTTCAGAAGGGTCTACTATGAATCATGAAGATGAAGAATTGCAACATGATCTATCAAAATTACAACAGCAACTGCAACAAATTTCACTCTCGCAAAGAGCAACAAAAAATGAAATGGAAGTTTTGAATAAAGGCATGGAAGAGAAGATGGATGGTTTGAAGAAAGGCGTGGAAGCTAAGATGGATGGCATGGAGGCTGGCATGGAATCTAAGATGGATGACATGAAGGACAACATGGAAACATGAAGAATGATCCAAAGCATTTTTCATATTTTATTAAATGATAAGAAATGTTTCAGACATTTGCAGTCTTGCAGTGATAGTAGAAGAACCCCGTATTTAGAGTCTAAATAATGAAATAACGTGACTTACAGTCTCATTTCAGGGAAGAACCACCATAGTTCCAGCATGATATGAGGAAGTCGATGCAAAGGATCTTGAATGTTATTTATTACCACAAGAGATAATATTTTGATCTCCATGACTAAAATAATACAAAAAAGGTGGTTCTTATTTAACTTTTATATTTAGAACAAAATACATTTGTATGGTATCGATGGCTTTGCTCCCGTAAAAAAATTGTCACTTGGTCAATTTTTACGGAGGAAATGATAGCACATTATGAGGATACAAAGAGCAACACCTTCTTTAGCCAATTGATAAATCTCAAACAAAAGGTTTAGTGGGGCAGCACATTGAGGACTTCCAAAAATTGATATATGTAATTTATATTCCATGGGGAAATTATTATGGATCGACCTCTTCATAGTAATTTTAAAGGATAACATACAACATGTAGTTCATGTTTTTCATGTTTTTGAACCTCCAGATTCATTGAGAAGGGTCTGAAATAAAAGAAAGTTGAATGTAAAATAAACATAACAAGGAAGCCACTAATTAATGAGAGGAAGATAAAGGAAACAGTGATACTTGATAACATTTTACAACCTATAAGTGTTTATAAATCACAAAAATTGGGAAGAAAATAGTTTAAAGGGTTTCATACAATTGTAATAGTAAAATAATTAAAGGGTTTTAAGTAAAATAAGAAATAATGCAGATGAGATTTAATATAATAAAGAAAATGAACAAGAAGATATATACACCAATATAATGTCCTCATGGAGAAGAGGAAGGAAGAAATGAATCGCACCATATCGTGTAATGCACCCTGTGAATGCACTTCTAATCCTCAAAATCTCAAGATAGAAGGACATATCAAGAAGAAAAATGTAATAGTGTTGATTGATTCAGGTAGTACCCATAATTTTATTCATTTTAAGGTAGCCAAGGAATTGAATTGTTTCCTATACCCAACACCAGAATGTCAAGTGATGGTTGCAAATGAAGGAACTATAAATTGTTCTGGAAAATGCCATAATATCAAGCTAACCATGGGGGAATATGTATTGAATATTCCAATGCTTTCCATTCCTATGGGAGGTGTTGATGTTGTACTAGGAGTACAATGGTTACAATCTTTGGGGATGAAAATTTTTAATTTTCAAGAAATTTTCTTGAAATTTTTTTCAGAAGGAAAGGAATTCAAATTACAGAGTATTGCGGGGAAGCCAGGAAAGATAGTAAGCTCTAATGTCATGAAAAATCTTCTAAAGAAATAAAAACGAGGCATAATTGCACAATTATGCTCACTAGAAGTTCCAACATCAAAATCATCTATTTCTGCAGATCTCCAACAAGTCCTGGACAATCATTCCAAGGTGTTTGAAACTACCAAAGGACTCCCACCTATTCGTGATCATGATCATTCTATTCGTTTGATTCCAGGAAGTGTTCCTCCAAACATTAGGCCTTATAGATATCCTTCTGTCCAAAAGAGCAAAATTGAATGTATGATTGCAGAAATATTAGAGGCGGGTATACTTCAACCTAGTCAAAGTTCTTTCTCTGCTCCTGTAGTATTGGTACACAAGAAGGATGGATCATGGCACATGTGTCCGGATTATAGGGAGCTCAACAAGCTCACCATTAAAGATAAATTTCCCATTCCTATGATTGATGAATTATTGGATGAATGTTAGGTCCCTATATTACTAGTATAGTCCCTTATTGTTGTTAGTGTAACCCCCTTATTGTTATTATTGTACCCTTGTAACCCCAATTTTGTTATTATTATGCCCTTCAATTATTATTGTTAGGTCGGCTAGGATTACTTTGTGGCCCACTAGGATTACATTATGGCCCCATGGACTCCTATATATAGAAAGGAGGTTTTGTAAATTGTATCATCCAAGAATTGTTCATTTATGTAATGTATTGGAGGTTTCCCCCTCGAAGTGGCTCATTTCTAAGGCATTGATATATCTTTTCTTCTATTTTTGGAGTTGCTCACACAACATTTGGTGTCAGAGCTTTGGATTCTAGGGTTTCGCTGCTCCAAATAGGTCATCATGGAATTTTCGCTATAACTTGTTTTCTACGAAGTTTCAGAAGCTAAAATTTTTAGGGTGTGAATCCAAAATCCTGAGGAATATTGTCTAAAAATTTCAGAGCTTGGTTCTCAATATTTTCAGAGATATGATCTGTGGAAGTTAGGTTTTTTTCAGGCTCCTAAACAGGTCATCGTGGAATTTTCCCTATAATGTTTTTTCTACGAAGGTTCAGAATTTGAAATGTTTATGGGGCTAAGCTGAAATCCTGAGGAAATTCGTCAAAAAATTTCAGAGCTTGGGTTGCAATATTTTTGGAGATATGATCTGTGGAAGGTAGTGCTTTTTTAGGCTCCAGAATTTCATCTCAAAGAGGTGATCGTGGGAAAAGTTCAATAACTTTCTCTCTGGGCATCGTATTCGAGTTTCGTAAAAAGTGGTCGCAAGTACACGGAATTTAGTTTCTTGGCTATCAATTTCAGAGACAAAGGATGAAACAGTGACACGTGGCAAGTCGTAAAAGTTCACTCTACTGAACCAGTCCATAATTAGGTCATTGTGGGAGATTGGACACAACTTTGTCTTGGAGGATCCAAATCAGGTCAGACCTGTGGCATTCGAAAGATAATTCAGAGGGCTACATTAGTACCAAAATTTAGATATTGAAGCGCTCCAATCACAGAGATAATCCAATTTCAATATCAAGCTCTTCAAAAGTAAGAAAAAGGTGTGTATTTGTTTTCCGAATTGCATAAGTCTTGTTTGAAGAATCAATTTGAATTGATTCCAAGGGAATATTGTAGAATATATATTAGTATTGGGTTCTAAAATATGCCCCATAAAAATAATTCAACACCCATTAAGCCTTCAGAAGGGTCTACTATGACTCATGAAGATGAAGAATTGCAGCATGATCTATCAAAATTACAAGAGCAAGTGCAACAAATTTCACTCTCGCAAAGAGCGACAAAAAATGAAATGGAATTTTTAAAGAAAGGCATGGAAGCTAAGATGGATGGTGTGGATGCTAAGATGGATGGCATGGAAGCTACTATGGATGACATGAAATACAACATGGAAATCGTGAAGAATGATCTCAAAACAGACATCGAAGGTTTGACAAAGTTGATACAAGAAAGGTTTCCTAATGGTGAAAAGATAGTAGAAGAACATCATGATGAGAAAAAAATAAATGTTAATCGTGATTTCATAAACTCTAATGTTGGTGGGAAGAACCACCATATTCCAAAAATGGATATGAGGAAGTTTGATGGAAAGGATCCTGTAACATGGATACTACAGATGGAGCAATATTTTGATCTCAATAATGTGCAAAGCACACAAAAGGTATGCATTGCAACTTTACATTTAGAACAAAATACATTTGTATGGCATCGATGGCTTTGCTCCCGTAAAAAAATTGTCACTTGGTCAATTTTTATGGAGGAAATGATAGCACATTATGAGGATACAAAGAGCAACACCTTCTTTAGCCAATTGATAAATCTTAAACAAAAGGGTTTAGTGGGGCAGCACATTGAGGACTTCCAAAAATTGAATATAAGGGTAACTGATATTCCAGAGGAACACAGGATTTATCTCTTCATAGGTACTCTAAAGGATAACATCCAACATGAAGTTCGTGTTTTGGAACCTGATTCATTGGAGAAGGCATTCAGGCTGGCAAGAAAAGTTGAATGTAAAATTATGGCGACAAGGAAGCCTACCACTCAATTCTATAAAGAAGGAAGTGTTGCTACGCCTAGATTTCCACAACCTACAAGGTTGACACCACAAAAATTGGAAGAAAAAAGAGAAAAAGGGATTTGCTATAGTTGTGATATAAAATACACTAAAGGTCATAAGTGTGCTGAGAAGAAATTATTTTACATAGATTGTGAAGAGGAAGAAGAAAATGAACAAGAAGAGGATATACACCTGGAACCAACCCTAGAAGAGGAAGAAATGAATCCGACCATATCGTGTAATGCACTGGCAGGAATTACCACTCCTCAAACTCTCAAGATACAAGGACAAATGAAGAAGAAAAATGTAATAGTGTTGATTGATTCAGGTAGCACCCATAATTTTATTCATTGTAAGGTAGCCAAGGAATTAAATTGTTTCCTATACCCAGCACCAGAATGTCAAGTGATGGTTGCAAATGGAGGAACTATAAATTACTTTGGAAAATGCCATAATATCAAGCTAACCATGGGGGAATATGTATTGACTAGTCCAATGCTTTCCATTCCTATGGGAGGTGCTGATGTTGTACTAGGAGTACAATGGTTACAATCTTTGGGGACGACAGCTTTTAATTTTCAAGAACTTTTCTTGAAATTTTTTTCAAAAGGAAAGGAAGTTGAATTACGGGGTATTGAAGGGAAGCCGGGAAGGATAATAAGCTCTAATGTCATGACAAAGCTTCTAAAGAAAGAACAACGAGGCGTAATTGCACAACTATGCTCACTAGAAGTTCCGACATCAAAATCATCTATTTCTGCAGATCTCCAACAAGTCTTGGACAATCATTCCAAGGTGTTTGAAACTCCAAAAGGACTCCCACCTATTCGTGATCATGATCATGCTATTCATTTGATTCCGGGAAGTGTTCCTCCAAACATCAGGCCTTATAGATATCCTTACTTCCAAAAGAGCGAAATTGAACGTATGATTGCAGAAATGTTAGAGGCGGGTATAATTCAACCTAGTCAAATTTCTTTCTCTGCTCCTGTAGTATTGGTACACAAGAAGGATGGATCATGGCGAATGTGCCCAGATTATAGGGAGCTCAATAAGCTCACCATTAAAGATAAATTTCCCATTCCTGTGATTGATGAATTATTGGATGAATTACATGGAGCAATTTATTTTACCAAGTTGGATCTTCGTTCAGGATATCATCAAATTAGAATGAAGATCGAAGATATTCCAAAAAAAACATTTCGAACTCATGAGGGTCATTATGAATTTTTGGTCATGCCTTTTGGCCTTACCAATGCACCTTCTACATTTCAAGGGTTGATGAATTCCATTTTCAAACCCTTCCTTAGAAAATTTGTGCTAGTATTTTTGGATGATATACTAATCTACAGCAGGTCTTGGAAGGATCATGCTGAACATGTTGACAGGGTGCTCAAACTATTGCAGGAGAAACAATTATATGCAAAAACATCCAAATGTTTCTTTGGAGTACAAGAGGTGGAATATCTGGGTCATATTGTATCTCACGAGGGTGTTAAGGTAGACCCTAACAAAATTAAAGCTATTAAGGAATGGAAAGTCCCCACAACCATAAAGCAGTTGCGAGGATTTCTCGGGTTAACAAGGTATTATTGCAAGTTTGTTAAGAATTATGGGAGAATAGCAGCACCTCTAACAACATTATTGAAGAAAGATGCATTTTCATGGACTCCTGAAGCAACTAAGGCCTTTGAATATCTTAAAGAGGCAATGTGCCTAGCACCGGTCTTAGCTACGCCAGACTTCACAAAAACCTTTATTGTGGAATGTGATGCCTCAGGAAATGGAATTGGTGCAGTTTTAATGCAGGAAGGAAGACCCATTGCTTTTGAAAGTCGTCCAATCAAAGGAAAGTATTTGCATAAACCTATTTATGAGAAGGAAATGTTAGCAATACTGCATGCACTAAAGAAATGGCGAACTTACCTAATGGGAAGACACTTCAAGGTAAAAACTGATCATGATAGTCTTAAACACTTTTTGGAACAAAGACTGTCTTTAGAAGAGCAGCAAAAATGGGTCACAAAGATGCTGGGTTATGACTTTGAAATAATCTACAAAAAAGGAAAGCTTAATGTTGTTGCAGATGCACTCTCAAGAAAGAATGAAGAGGTGGAAGCATTGCTTTGTGCCATTTCTATTATCCAACCAGATTGGATAACTGAAGCAAGAGATGAAGGGAAGAAGGAAAAAGATGTATGGACACTCATTCAAAAGTTGCAGCAAGATCCTAGTACATCTGATACATTTAGTTGGAAAAATGATTCCTTATGGTACAAAGATCGCTTATATCTTTGTAAGAATTCCTAACTAAAACAAAAGATTCTTCTGGAATTGCACACTTCTCCTTTAGGAGGACACTCAGGATTTTTAAAAACTTACCACAGGGTGAAGAAAGAATTTTTTTGGGATGGCCTTAAATCTAATATTCGAAAGTTTGTGGCAGAATGTTTGGTTTGCCAGCAAAATAAAGTGGAAAAAATTAAGACCCCAGGACTTCTACAACCTTTATCCATTCCAAGTCAACGTTGGGAGGAGATTTCAATGGATTTTATCACAGGTTTACCTAAGTCCGAAGGAAAGAGTGTCATCATGGTGGTAGTTGATAGACTTACCAAGTATGCACACTTTGTGCATTATCTCATCCATTTAAAGCAAGTACAATTGCTACTACATTTATGGATAGAATTCAAAAGCTACATGGAAGCCCAAGGGTTATTGTGAGCGACAAAGATCCCATTTTTACTGGAAATTTTTGGACGGAGTTATTTTCTTGCTTGGGTACTCAATTAGCTCATAGCTCATCTTATCATCCTCAATCTGATGGTCAAACTGAGATAGTAAATAAATGTTTGGAAGGATATCTTTATTGTTTTGTATCTGATAAACAAACACAATGGGTCAAGTGGTTACCTCTCGCTGAATGGTGGTATAACACTTCCTTCCATACTGCAGCAAAAATGACCCCATTTATGGCACTTTATGGATATCATCCACCATCGATCACATCATCTTTAAGGGAAAATCCGAAGGTTCAAGCAGTGGAAGATCACATCGAGCATCAGCAAGAAGTTCTCCAACTCTTAAAGGATAACCTGAATTTGGCACAAAATCGAATGAAACAACAGGCAGATCAACATCACAATGAAAGAAGTTTTGATGTAGGAGATTGGGTATTTTTACGGATACAACCATACAAACAAATGTCCCTCAAGCAAGCTAAGAAGGATACTAAATTATCGCCAAAGTACTATGGTCCTTACAAGGTGTTGCAAAAGATTGGTACTATGGCATACAAATTGGAGCTTCCTGCTTCTTCGCGAGTACTTCTAGTTTTCCATGCTTCATGCTTAATGAAGGTTATAGGTGAAAATCTTCCAGTTCAAACAATATTTCCAGGACTTGATGAGGAAGGAAAAATCATATTGGAACCTGAAGCGGTCACGGAAACAAGAAATCGACAACTACAGAATCGATCAATTTCAGAGTATCTCATCAAGTGGAAGAAGTTACCCACTGAATATTCTACATGGGAGGATGAGAGTTTTATACAGAAGCACCCAGAGCTACTCAAGCATTGAGGACAACACTTTTTTGAAGGAGAGGGGCATGTTAGGTCCCTATATTACTAGTATAGTCCCTTATTGTTGTTAGTGTAACCCCTTATTGTTATTATTGTACCCTTGTAACCCCCATTTTGTTATTATTGTGCCCTTAAATTATTATTTTTAGGTCGGCTAGGATTACATTGTGGCCCACTAGGATTACATTATGGCCCCATGGACTCCTATATATAGAAAGGAGGTTTTTTAAATTGTATCATCCAAGAATTGTTCATTTATGTAATGTATTGAAGGTTGCCCCCTCGAAGTGGCTCATTTCTAAGGCATTGATATCTCTTTTCTTCTATTTTTGGAGTTGGTTACAAAACAATGAATTACATGGAGAAATTTATTTTACCAAGTTGGATCTTCATTCAGGATATCATCAAATTAGAATGAAGACTGAAGATATTCCAAAAACAACATTTCGAACTCATGAGGGTCATTATCAATTTTTGGTCATGCCTTTTGGCCTTACCAATGCACCTTCTACATTTCAAGGGTTGATGAATTCCATTTTCAAACACTTCCTTAGAAAATTTGTGCTAGTATTTTTTGATGATATACTAATCTATAGCAGGTCTTGGAAGGATCATGTTGAACATGTTGACAGGGTGCTCAAACTATTGCAGGAGAAACAATGATATGCAAAAACATCCAAATGTTTCTTTGGAGTACAAGAGGTGGAATATCTGGGTCATATTGTATCTCACGAGGGTGTTAAAGTAGACCCTAACAAAATTAAAGCCATTAAGGAATGGAAAGTCCCCACAACTATAAAGCAGTTGCGAGGATTTCTCGGGTTAACAGGGTATTATCGCAAGTTTGTTAAGAATTATGGGAGAATAGCAGCACCTCTAACAACATTATTGAAGAAAGATGCATTTTCATGGACTCCTAAAGCAACTAAGGCCTTTGAACATCTTAAAGAGGAAATGTGCCTAACATCGGTCTTAGCTATGCCAGGCTTCACAAAAACCTTTATTGTGGAATGTGATGCATTAGGAAATGGAATTGATGTTGTTTTAATGCAGGAAGGAAGACCCATTTCTTTTGAAAGTCTTCCAATCAAAGGAAAGTATTTACATAAACCTATTTATGAGAAGGAAATGTTAGCAATACTGCATGCACTAAAGAAATGGAGAACTTACCTAATGGGAAGACACTTCAAGGTAAAAACTGATCATGATAGCCTTAAACACTTTTTGGAACAAAAACTATCTTCAGAAGAGCAACAAAAATGGGTCACAAAGATGTTGGGTTATGACTTTGAAATAATCTACAAAAAAGGAAAGCTTAATGTTGTTGTAGATGCACTCTCAAGAAAGAATGAAGAGGTGGAATCATTGCTTTGTGCCATTTCTATTATCCAACAAGATTGGATAACTAAAGCAAGAGATGAATGGAAGAAGGATAAAGATGTATGGACACTCATTCAAAAGTTGCAACAAGATCCTAGTACATATGATACATTTAGTTGGAAAAATGATTCCTTATGGTACAAAGATCGCTTATATATTTTTAAGAATTCCCAACTAAAACAAAAGATTCTTCTGGAATTGCACACTTATCCTTTAGGAGGACACTCAGGAATTTTAAAAACTTACCACAGGGTGAAGAAGTAATTTTTTTGGGATGGCCTTAAATCTGATATTCAAAAGTTTGTGGCGGAATTTTTGTTTTTCCAGCAGAATAAAGTTGAGAAAATTAAGACCCCGAGACTTCCACAACCTTTATCCATTCCAAGTCAACGTTGGGAGGATATTTCAATGGATTTTGTCACAAGATATTTCAATGGATTTTATCACAGGTTTATCAATGGATTTACAGAGTTATTTTCTTGTTTGGGTACTCAATTATCTCATATCTCATCTTATCATCCTCAATCTGATGGTCAAACTGAGATAGTAAATAAATTTTTGGAAGGATATCTTCATTGTTTTGTATTTGATAAACAAAAACAATGGGTCAAGTGGTTACCTCTCACTGAATGGTGGTATAACACTTCCTTCCATACTACAACAAAAAAGGCCCCATTTATGGCACTTTATGGATATCATCCACCATCCATCACATAATCTTTAAGGGAAAATTTGAAGGTTCAAGCAATGGAAGATCACATCAAGCATCAGCAAGAAGTTCTCCAACTCTTAAAGGATAACCTGAATTTGGCACAAAATCAGATGAAACAATAGGCAGATCAACATCCCAGCGAGAGAAGTTTTGATGTAGGAGATTGGGTATTTTTACGGCTACAACCATACAAACAAATGTCCCTCAAGCAAGCTAAGAAGGATAATAAATTATCGCCAAAGTAATATGGTCCTTACAAGGTGTTGCAAAAGATTGGCACTATGGCATACAAATTGGAGCTTCATGCTTCTTCGCGAGTACATCCAGTTTTCCATGTTTCATGCTTAAAGAAGGTTATAGGTGAAAATCTTCCAGTTCAAACAATATTGCCAGAACTTGATGAGGAAGGAAAAATCATATTGGAACCCGAAGCGGTCATGGAAACAAGAACTTGACAGCTACGGAATCGATCAATTTCAGAGTATCTCATCAAGTGGAAGAACTTACCCACTGAAGATTCTACATGGGAGGATGAGAATTTTATACAGAAGCACCCAGAGCTACTCAAGCATTGAGGACAACACTTTTTTGAAGGAGAGGGGCATGTTAGGTCCCTGTATTACTAGTATAGTCCCTTATTGTTATTAGTGTAACCCCCTTATTGTTATTATTGTACCCTTGTAACCCCCATTTTGTTATTATTGTGCCCTTAAATTATTATTGTTAGGTTGGCTAGGATTACATTGTAGCCCACTAGGATTACATTATGACCACATGGACTCCTATATATAGAAAGGAGGTTTTTCAAATTGTATCATCCAAGAATTGTTCATTTATGTAATGTATTGGAGATTTCCCCCTCGAAGTGGCTTATTTCTAAGGTGTTGATATCTCTTTTCTTCTATTTTTGGAGCTGGTTACACAACATTTAAGGTTAAGGTGAAGTTTAAGGTTAAGGTGAAGGTTAAGGTTAAGGGATTAAGGTAAAGTCAAGGTCAAGGTTAGGGTTAGGTAAAGGTAAAATCAAGGTTAAAGTTAGGGTTAGGTTAAGGTTATGGTTACGGGTTTAGTTAGGTTAAGGTTAAGTGTTTGGTCAAGGTTAGAGTTAAGTTATAGTTAAGGTTAAGATTCGGTTAAGGGTAAAGTTAAGGTTAAGGTTAGGGTTAATGTTAGGAGGTGGTTTTAGTTAAGGTTAAGGTTAAGGTTAGGTTAAGGTTAAGATAAAGTTAAGGATCAGGTTAAGGCCAAGCTTAAGGTTAGGTTAAGGGTAAAGTTAAGGTTAGGTTAGATTAAGGTTAAGGTTAGGTTAAGGTTAAGGTTAAAGTTAGTGTTAAGGTTAAGGGTTTGGTCAATTTTATGGTTATTTTATAGTTAAGGTTAGGTTAGGAGTAAATTTAAGGTTAAGGTGAAGGTTAAGGGTAAGGTTAAGGTTAAGGTTATGGGTTTAGTCAGGTTAAGGTTAAGGTTAAGGGTTTGTTCAAGGTTAGGGTTAGGTTAAGGTTAAGCTTAAGGTTAAGTTAAGGGTAAAGTAAAGTTTAAGGTTATGGTTAAGGATAAGGGTAAGATAAGATTAAGGTTAAGGTTAAGGGGGTAAGGTTAAGGTTAAGGTTATGGTTAGGTGAAGGTGAAGGTTACGGTTAGGTCAAGGTTAAGGTTAAGGTTAAGGTTAAGTTAAGGTTAAGGGTAATATAAGGTTAAGATTAAGCTTAAGCTTAAGATTAGGTTAAGGGTAAATTCAAACCTTAAACTTAACCTTCCCCTAACCTTAATCCTAACCTGAACCTGAACCTTAACCTTAACCTAAACTAAAACATAACCTTAAACTTAACTTTACCCTTAAACCAACCTTCACCTTACCCTAACCATAACCTAAACTTTACCCTTAACCTAATCTTAACCTTAACCTAACCTTAACCTTGACTTTACCCTTAACCTTACCTTAACCTTTACCTAATCTTAACATTAACCTTAACCATAACTTTAACCTTAACCTAACCTTAACCTTGACCTTAACTATAATCTAACCCTAACCTTGACCAAACCCTTAACCTTAACCTTAACCTGACTAAAACGTAACCTTAACCTTACCCTTAACCTTAACTTATCCTTAACCTTAACCTTAACCATAATCTTAACCTCAAGTTAAGGTTGAGGTTAAGGGTAAGGTTATGGTTAAGGGAAAGTTTAAGTTTAAGGTTATAGGTTGGTTTAGTTAGGTTAAGGTTAAGGTTAAGGGTTTGGTCAAGGTTAGGGTTAGGTTATAGTTAAAGTGAAGGTTAAGGCTAAGGTTAAGGTTAAGGTTATGGTTATGGTTAAGGTTATGTTAAGTTCAAGGTTAAGGTTAAGGTTAGGTTAAGGCTAAGGTCAAGGTTAAGGTTAAGGTTATGGTTAAGTTTATGTTAATGTTTAGGTTAAGGTTAAGGTTGGGGTTAGGTTATAATGAAGGTTAAGGTTAAGACCCGTAACCTTATCGTAATAGCATACCATAACGCTAACGTAACATACAACGGCAACTAACCTTAACCTCAACAGCAAACAACAACTAACTATAACCTAACCTAACCACATTAAAAGGCACCGTAACCTAACCTAATATAACCATAGAAGCTTAAGTTTATATTAACCTAACCTTAATAATATTCTTCTTCGCCAACCTAATCTTATACTTATTAATAACATAGTGTACCGTATTCAACATGTACCATTATCTTCAACATAACCTTAAATAATATTAACTAAACTTCTAACCTTCTCCTAATACTAAACGTGGTGTCCTTTAATACCAACTTGCTTGTAACTTGTAACACTGAGCTTAATAACCTAACCCTAACCTTGAACAAACCCTTAAACTTAACCTTAACCTGACTAAACCCGTAACTTTAACCTAAACCTTAACCTTAACCTTGCGCCCTTAACCTTAATATTAACCTAATATTAACCTTAACTAAAACCTAACCCTAACCTTAACAAAACCCTTAACCTTAACCTTAAACGTAAGAATAAGCCTAACCTTAACGTAATGTTAACCTTAACCTTAACCTTAACCTAAATTTAACCTTAACCTAACCTTAACCTTAACCTAACTTTAACCTTACCCTTAACCTTAACTTTGACATTAACTATAACCTATCCCTAACCTTGAACTTAACCTTAACCTTAACCTTAACTTTATCTTAACCTTCACTTTACCCTTAAAATAACCTTAACCTTAACCTAACCCTTAACCTTGACCAAACATTTAACAGTAACTTTAATGTTAACTTTACAGTTAACCTAATCTTAACCCTGACTTTACCCTTAACGTAACCTTAACCTTGACTTTAACCTGAGGTTAAGATTGTGGTTAAGGTTAAGGGTAAGGTTGAGGATAAGGTTAGAGTTAACATTAGGGTAAGGTTAGGTTTAGGTTAAAGTTAAGGTTAGGATAAGGTGAAGGTTACGTTAAGGATAAGGTTAAGGTTAGGTTATGGGTAAGGTTAGGCTTATAGTTAAGTTAAGGTCAAGGTTAAGGTTAATAATTGTTACACTGAAAACTGTCACCTTGACATTCTGCTGACCGTATGAGCTCATTATTACTCATACTTCCTCCTTTTGCAAGTCTAATATACCAGCTCCTCATATCAAGCTTCAAAATCAGAATAAAATCCTTAAAATCCCCTAAGAATTGGTATCGCACTTTCTCTATGCATTCCCTGCGGTCCCGCACCTAAATCTCGGCCTGCATGCGAAACCATACCGCACGTTCTTTGTGTAATGGGTGCGGACCTCTGTAAAACATAAAAGGCGAGAAAATGAAGATTAAAAAATGAATTCCAGGTGAATTCTAGAAGATTCTAGACGGGAATTTTCGGAATGGATACGCTTTGAAGCTGGTTCATGCATCCCTCTCTTAATGGAGCTAACCCCTTGATGTAAGGAGCTTATCCCTTTGAAGGAGGATTCTATCCCTTTATATTTGGAACTAGAAACCTCCTCTCTTTCACTATAAAAAGAGGCCTTGGGTAGCCTCAAAGGGAGTTGAAGCTTATGAGATTTGAAGTTAAATGCTGTTGAGTTTTAGACTTGAGTAACTTAAGACTTTCTGTGAGGTTAAATCACTTATCCTCATTTGTCTTAGTTCAAGAGTGCAATGCTTGTCAGAGTAAAGGAGATTCCTGCTTCGGACCCCGGGAGGACCTGCACAACATCAAGGCACAGGTTGTAAAGGTTTTCTATCTTTAAAGTTAATACAAATATACTCATTTCTCTCACTAAACTGTCAATTTGGGGTTTATTTCATAAATTCCTTGATCATTATGATAAAGTATGATTTATGATAAATATCTATACGGATGACATCCTTTCCTTGTTTTATGGGTTCTTGAACATGGGGTATTTGGCCTGATCTCATTAATGGTATAAACCCACTTATTATGTTAGTAGCCCCCTTGTGTTATTATTTAATACCCATGTACATTATTGTTGTATAGTATTATTGTTAGGTCGGCTAAGTTGCATTTGTATTTTTCAGAAGTCAGTATTGTGCTTGGACTCTATATAGAGAAGGAGGGTTTGTTCATTTCGCCATCATCAAGAATTGTGCATTTTATGTAATGCTTAAGGTTGCCCCCTCGAAGTGGCTTATTTCTAAAAGGCATTTATATCTCTTTTCTTCTATTTTGGTAGTTTACACAACATTTGGTATCAGAGCTTTGGGATTCTAGGGTTTCGCTGCTCCAAACAGGTCATCGTGGCATTTTCGCTATAATTTTCTTTCTACGAAGCTTCAGAAGCTGAAATTTCTAGGGTGCGAAGCTGAAATCTTGAGGAAGGTTGTCTAAAAATTTCAGATCTTGGTTCGCAATATTTGAAGAGATATCATCTGTGGAAGTTAGGTATTTTTTCAGGCTCATAAACAGGTCATCGTGGAAATTGCGCTATAAAGTTTTTTGTACGAAGGTTCAGAGTCTGAAATTCATATGGTGCGAAGCTGAAATCCTGAGGAAATTCGTCAAAAAAAATTCAGAGCTTGGTTCGCAATATTTTTGGAGATATGATCTGTGGAAGGTAGTGCTTTTTCAGGCTCCTGAATTTCATCTCAAAGAGGTGATCGTGGGAAAACTTCAATAACTCTCTCTCTGGGCATTGGATTGAAGTGCCGTAAAAAGTGGTCGCAAGTACACGGACTGAAGTTTTTTGGCTATCAATTTCAGAGACAAAGGACAAAACAGTGACACGTGGCAAGTCGTACAAGTTCGCTCTACTAAACCAGTCCAGAATTAGGTCATTGTGGGAGATTGGACACAACTTTGTCTTGGAGAATCCAAATCAGGTCAGACCTGTGGCATTTGAAAGAAGCTTCAGAGATCTACTACAGGGCTGAATTTCAGATATCGAAGATTTTCAACTATAGAGATAATTCAATTTCAATATCGAGCTCCTAAAAAGCTAGTAAAAGGTGTGTATTTTTTTTCCGAATTGCATAAGTCTTGTTTGAAGAATCAAGTTGAATTGATTCCAAGGGCATCTTGTAGAATAGATATCAATATTGGATTCTAAAATGGCCCCAAAAAAGAATTCAACACCCATCAAGCCTTCAGAAGGCTCTACCATGACTCATGAAGATGAAGAATTGCAACATGATCTATCAAAATTACAAGAACAAGTGCAACAAATTTCACTCTCGCAAAGAGCAGCAAAAAATGAAATGGAATTTTTAAAGAAAGGTGTGGAAGTGAAGATGGATGGTTTGAAGAAAGGCATGGAAGCTAAGATGGATGGCGTGGAAGTAAAGATGGAAGGTTTGAAGAAAGGCGTGGAGGCTAAAATGGATGGTGTGCAAGCTAAGATGAATGGCATGGAAGCTAAGATGGATGTCATGGAAGTGGGCATGGAAGCTAAGATGGATGACATGAAAGACAACATAGAAAACATGAAGAATGATCTAAAATCATACATGGAAGGCTTGATGACAAGCTTAAAACCAGAAATGATTCCTAATGGCGGAAATATAGGAGAAGAACCTCTTGATGAGAACAAAATAAATGTTAATTGTGATTTCATAAACTCGAATGTTGGCGGGAAGAACCACCATATTCCAAAAATGGATATGAGGAAGTTTGATGGAAAGGATCCTGTAACATGGATACTACAGATGGAACAATATTTTGATCTCCATAATGTGCAAAACACACAAAAGGTACGCATTGCAACTTTACATTTAGAACAAAATACATTTGTATAGTATCGATGGCTTTGCTCCCGTAAAAAAATTGTCACTTGGTCAATTTTTACGGAGGAAATGATAGCACATTATGAGGATACAAAGAGCAACACCTTCTTTAGCCAATTGATAAATCTCAAACAAGAGGGTTTAGTGGGGCAGCACATTGAGGACTTCCAAAAATTGAATATAAGGGTAACTGATATTCCAGAGGAACACAGGATTGATCTCTTCATAGGCACTTTAAAGGATAACATCCAACATGAAGTTCGCGTTTTGGAACCTGATTCATTGGAGAAGGCATTCAAGTTGGCAAGAAAAGTTGAATGTAAAATTATGGCGACAAGGAAGCCTACCACTCAATTTTATAAAGAAGGAAGTGTTGCTACACCTAGATTTCCACAACCTACAAGGTTGACACCACAACAATTGGAAGAAAAAAGAGCAAAAGGGCTTTGCTACAGTTGTGATAGCAAATACACTAAAGGTCATAAGTGTGCTGAGAAGAAATTATTTTACATAGATTGTGAAGAGGAAGAAGAAAATGAACAAGAAGAGGATATACACCGGGAACCAACCCCAGAAGAGGAAGAAATGAATCCAACCATATCGTGTAATGCACTGGCAGGAATTACCACTCCTCAAACTCTCAAGATAAAAGGACAAATCAAGAAGAGAAAGGTAATGGTGTTGATTGATTCAGGTAGCACCCATAATTTTATTCATTGTAAGGTAGCCAAGGAATTAAATTGTTTCCTATACCCAGCACCAGAATGTCAATTGATGGTTGCAAATGGAGGAACTATAAATTGCTCTGGAAAATGCCATAATATCAAGCTAACCATGGGGGAATATGTATTGACTAGTCCAATGCTTTCCATTCCTATGGGAGGTGCTGATGTTGTACTAGGACTACAATGGTTACAATCTTTGGGGACGGTAGCTTTTAATTTTCAAGAACTTTTCTTGAAATTCTTTTCAGAAGGAAAGGAAGTCGAATTACGGGGTATTGAAGGGAAGCCAGGAAGGATAATAAGCTCTAATGGCATGACAAAGCTTCTAAAGAAAGAACAACGAGGCGTAATTGCACATTTATGCTCACTAGAAGTTCCAACATCAAAATCATCTATTTCTGCAGATCTCCAACAAGTCTTGGACAATCATTCCAAGGTGTTTGAAACTCCCAAAGGACTCACACCTATTCGTGATCATGATCATGCTATTCATTTGATTCCAGGAAGTGTTCCTCCAAACATCAGGCCTTATAGATATCCTTACGTCCAAAAGAGCGAAATTGAACGTATGATTGCAGAAATGTTAGAAGCGGGTATAATTCAACCTAGTCAAAGTTCTTTCTTTGCTCCTGTAGTATTGGTACACAAGAAGGATGGATCATGGCGAATGTGTCCGGATTATAGGGAGCTCAATAAGCTCACCATTAAAGATAAATTTCCCATTCTTGTGATTGATGAATTATTGGATGAATTACATGGAGCAATTTATTTTACCAAGTTGGATCTTCGTTCGGGATATCATAAAATTAGAATGAAGATTGAAGATATTCCGAAAACAACATTTCAAACTCATGAGGGTCATTATGAATTTTTGGTCATGCCTTTTGGCCTTACCAATGCACCTTCTACATTTCAAGGGTTGATGAATTCCATTTTCAAACCCTTCCTTAGAAAATTTGTGCCAGTATTTTTTGATGATATACTAATCTACAGCAGGTCTTGGAAGGATCATGTTGAACATGTTGACAGGGTGCTCAAACTATTGTAGGAGAAACAATTATATGCAAAAAATTCCAAATGTTTCTTTGGAGTACAAGAGGTGGAATATCTGGGTCATATTGTATCTCACGAGGGTGTTAAAGTAGACCCTAACAAAATTAAATACATTAAGGAATGGAAGTATGAACAAACTAAAGCAGTTGGATTTCTTGAGTTATGGACAATATCTGGTAGTTGTTAAAATTATGGAAAATAGGAAACATATGTATGGTGGAAAATTTTCATGGACTCTTATTCCGTTTGAACCATCTTAAAGAACAAGACAACAACAAGATTCAACCTCATGGTTTCTAAATATTATTGTGATGTAGTGCTCGATACGATTAGTCGGTTTTAATGCAGGAAAGAAGACCCATTGCTTTTGAAAGTCGTCCAATCAAAGGAAAGTATTTACATAAACCTATTTATGAGAAGGAAATGTTAGCAATACTGCATGCACTAAAGAAATGGCGAACTTACCTAATGGGGAGACACTTCAAGGTAAAAACTGATCATGATAGTCTTAAACACTTTTTGGAGCAAAGACTATCTTCAGAAGAGCAGCACAAATGGGTCACAAAGATGTTGGGTTATGACTTTGAAATAATCTACAAAAAAGGAAAGCTTAATGTTGTTGCAGATGCACTCTCAAGAAAGAATGAAGAGGTGGAAGCATTGCTTTGTGCCATTTCCATTATCCAACCAGATTGGATAACTGAAGCAAGAGATGAATGGAAGAAGGACAAAGATGTATGGACACTCATTCAAAATTTGCAGCAAGATCCTAGTACATCTGATACATTTAGTTGAAAAAATGATTCCTTATGGTACAAAGATTGCTTATATCTTTGTAAGAATTCCCAACTAAAACAAAAGATTCTTCTGGAATTGCACACTTCTCCTTTAGGAGGACACTCAGGATTTTTAAAAACTTACCATAGGGTGAAGAAAGATTTTTTTTGGGATGGCCTTAAATCTGATATTCAAAAGTTTGTGGCGGAATGTTTGGTTTGCCAGCAGAATAAAGTGGAGACAATTAAGACCCTGGGACTTCTACAACCTTTATCCATTCCAAGTCAATGTTGGGAGGAGATTTCAATGGATTTTATCACAGGTTTACCTAAGTACGAAGGAAAGAATGTCATCATGGTGGTAGTTGATAGACTTACCAAGTATGCACACTTTTGTGCATTATCTCATCCATTTAAAGCAAGTACAGTTGCTACTACATTTATGGACAGAATTCAAAAGCTACAGGGAAGCCCAAGGGTTATTGTGAGCGACAGAGATCCCATTTTTACTGGAAATTTTTGGACGGAGTTATTTTCTTGTTTGGGTACTCAATTAGCTCATAGCTCATCTTATCATCCTCAATCGGATGGTCAAACTGAGATAGTAAATAAATGTTTGGAAGGATATCTTCGTTGTTTTGTATCTGATAAACAAACACAATGGGTCAAGTAGTTACCTCTCGCTGAATGGTGGTATAACACTTCCTTCCATACTGCAGCAAAAATGACCCCATTTATGGCACTTTATGGATATCATCCACCATCGATCACATCATCTTTAAGGGAAAATTCGAAGGTTCAAGCAGTGGAAGATCACATCGAGCATCAGCAAGAAGTTCTTCAACTCTTAAAGGATAACTGGTGCTTTTGAGTAGATAGAACAGCAGTCTTCATAATTTGTCTAAATTCGTGTGCCATTTGGCCTGCCAACAAATGTCCCTCAAACAAGCTAAGAAGGATAATGAAATTATCGCAAAATCTTATGGTCCTTACAAGAAGGTGTTGCAAGGTGGTATGGCATGGTGGAACTCATTTGGCGAGTACATCCGGTTTTCCATGTTTCATGCTTAAAAGAAGGTTATGGGAGAAAATCTTCAGTTCAAAACAATATTGCGAACTTGTTAGAGAGGAAAAATCATATTGGAACCGAAAGGCAGTCATGAAACAACTCGACAATGGATGGATGAACAGAGTATCTCGTAGTGGAAGAGACACCCTTTTTACGAAGACTCTACATGGGAGGATGAGAATTTTATACAGAAGCACCCAAAGCTACTCCAGCGTTGAGGACAACACTTTTTTGAAGGAGAGGGGCATGTTAGGTCCCTATATTACTAGTTTAGTCCCTTATTGTTATTAGTGTAGCCCCCTTATTGTTGTTGTTGTACCCTTGTAACCCCAATATTGTTATTATTGTGCCCTTACATTGTTATTTTTAGGTCGGCAGTTATAAACACTAAGTATATTATTTATGAATATATATAGAGAGGGTTTTGTTCATTTGTATCATCAAATTGTGCATTTATGTAATGAATTTGGAGGTTGACCCCTTAGTGGCTTATTTCTAAAGGCGTTTATATCTCTTTTCTTCTATTTTGGTAGTTACACAACATTCTTTCGGTGCAGGGAGGACTTCAGAATCCATTGCTTAGGTTGGGATAAATTGACCTTGCCTTGTCTTTGTCTTTTGTTTTGGAAGGGATAAACATAGTCTTGTTTGTTGCTGATTGTGTAGAGATGGGTCTGCATGTGGATCTGTTTACCTGTGTTTCCTGCTGAGAAGAACTTTTGTGCACTTCTTGGTTCTCTTTGATTGACTTGAGAAAAGATTTCTTTTTCTGGTTTTTGATTGATTCACATCTGTCTGGGTGTTTTAAATTTTTCAGTTTTTTGAAAATTTAGAAGTATTTTGAATTTTTCTATCATTTTTGCTAGGACCGCACTCTGCATGACTGTTACAGTGCGGGCAATTTCGCACGTTATTTATAGAATACAGTGTGGGACCGCACCTGTAAACACTGTTTGCATGCGGACCCTGTAAAATTTTGAAAAATCTCTAGGTTTCTTTTTCTGGTTAATTTTTAGATCTTTGGTTTCTGCCCAGACTGGTTATTGTGTCTATCAAGAATTCATTGTTTATGAACTCCAACAGTGTTAGTGTTTTGAATGATTTTCTAGAAGTTTTTGCCGATTGGATTATTTTTCCTGTTTGGTCTTTGTAGTGATTCAAATTTTTGACAATCTGTAGTATCTCAGATCACATAAGATCTCTTTTTGTCTATTGAATCTGACCTCATTGTGAAAACATCCTAGTTTGAGAAATTAAGCCTTTTTGATTTCTTTGCAAATCTTGAACATTTAAAATTTTCATTTAATATTTGATATTTTGTTCTTTGATAATTATTGATAGATTCTTAGTTTGCTGAATAACTAAGAGAAACATTCATAAAAAAAACTCTAAAAAGCTTTTACTCAATTTAGATTAGTTTTTTAAGATTAGTCTTCATAGTTTTGAATAGTTTTAATTTTTGTAGATTTCTTTCGAAAGAGAATTGTTTTGTAGCTTCTTGTTTGGAAAAGAAAATATTTTTTCTTGTGAGCTTTGATACTTTAACGAAAAGACAAAAAAGTTTCTTTCACTTAGTTTTCATGTTTGAAGAAGAAATTTGAAAGTTGCATTCTCTAACTCTTCTTTAGATAGAAAATTCATTGAAAGAAAAAATAATTGAATATCATCATAGGTGCATTTTAGTGTTTTTGGAGGTCGAGTCTTCACATCATACAAAGTTTCATTTCCGCGCCCATTTGACTTAAGAAACAGCTCTTAAAAGTAACGCTTAAATAAAATTCATCTAGTAATCTTTTTATTTTTTAGGGCTCTCATCACCAACATAGCTTAGGCTAGTATCTTGGAGTAGGGAGTAATTAACTCTCCAAGGTAGATAAAACAAACAAGTAGATATATTTTGCGGTAGGAAGAATTCCAGTTGTTGCATGTATGCTCTGGGAAGCTCCTCTTAAAGGAGTTAAGCACGAGATCATATCTGAACCAGTGGGGTAATCAATCCTTCCTCATTGGGAACGATAGAAGATATACACGTATTAAAAACGGTAAACCTCGGATACACCATTGTCGAGGAGCCAGGGGTCACTTGTCGGTAAACCTTGGATTCTGTTCAAGGAGCCTTCAAGGGGATTGAGCTTTGTTACTCTGCCCTTGCGTGTGTGTCGGATCGTAGGCTGTTCCCCCAGGTATATTTGTTTCAGTTGGTAACCTTAGAGGCCATAATCTTTAGGATTCTTTCCTAAGGTGACGGTGGAGGGAAGATCCCACTGTACCTGGAACAGACGTCGACTAGACTCACTTGGACTCTCTGGGGGGTTCTCTTCACTCGAGATGGTTATGTGAAGAAACTTGTGCCATTCTGTTTCATTAAGCAGGTTGTCGGGGTAACTGTTCCAACCGCCCTTTTCGTGTTAAAACTCTACTAAGTTGGATTTCATCACCAACTAGTGATTTTAGTACGGAAAGTTACTTGTTTGTGTGTGGTTTGAACTCTTAGATTTTTTAAGCGTATGATTCAGTTGTTTGTTTCTTAGAGACTTTAGGTGTTTTCATTGAAATTTTTCTTTGTTTGCGTGTGATTAGATAATTTTTCATCGTGGCGGAATTGCCGAGACAATCCCGGAGAATACAAGGGAAACCCCCTGAATTTACACCAGGTCATTTAGAAGGGCTTCGAGCTCTGGTACCACACGGTAGCCGTAGAATTAGATCAACAGAAGCTGAAAGCTCTGCTATTGTGATACATCCTGATCATCAAATTCCCACAACAGAATATATTCAAGAACCGATTTCAGTTTCTGAAGTCACTGAAAATATTTCTCCTGCAGGAGAATTATCTGACGAACCTGAAATCTCTGAGCCTGAAACTGAATCTTCTGTGTTAGAAACATCTTCGGGATTTATCTCACCAACTTCTAGCGATCTAGGTTCACCAAGGGTTAGAAATATCATTACTGAAAATCTTCCTTCTGGACTAATTTCTATAGAAGAACTTACTAATCCAGACGAAGAAATATCTCTTCCCAACTCCCCTCAATCGTTAAATCTTAGGGAGCGTGAATCCATTTTCTACAGCCCTATTCGAACTAATCCCTGGTATCTTTCTTTAACTGATTTTTTAGAGAATCCGGGTCTTACTTTTTATCCACCTCGAGCTCCATTTCATCCTACACCCAGAGGTTACTATCCATCATCTATTATGGCTGGAGAGTCGTCCATGTTTACGCAAACGCCTGAATCTTTTTTACATGGTGGTCCTTCTGTTCCTGCGGGATATCAGTCTTTGTCTGGTACTTTCTCAGGAGCAACTCCTCAACCTATCGAAAATGTGTTATCATCTGGTCTTGGTGGACTTAAAATTGAAACGTCGAACGCAGAGCAAGTTTTTATGATGTCTGGTAATATTCCTAATCCTCAAGCTCAAGGCAGTCTGTTTCCTTCTGGGGGTCAACCTCAGGGAATTCAGTTACCACTTGGGGGGCAACCTCAGGGTGGGAAATTACCGCCTGGGGGGCAACCCCAAGGTAGTCAGTTACCACCCGGGGCTCAACCTCAAGGTAGCTTTTTCCCAGGACAAACTGTGGATCAATATTATTTTGGGGGGCCAACCTCAAGGACAGTACATTCCTCAAGGTCAACCCCAAACTCAATATGCTCCTCAGGGTCCTCAACAACCCCAGCTTCAGTACGTACCTCAAGGTTATCAACCTCAAGGGCAGTACCCAATACAAGGATATCAACAGCCTTCTGGTCAACCATCTATTCAAGGAGCCGGAACTTTACCTTATTATCAACCCTACGTTCAACCAGGTTTTGGTCCTTACGTTCAACCTTCTACGGGACAATACCCCGGAATGATGGTGTGGGATCCGTCCCAATATCAATAGCCTTTGCAGCCTAATGTGCAGTTACCTTATCAACCTGGTCAGCCATTGGTTTCTGGTTCAACTCAGCAACCTGGTCAGCCAGCTATTCAAACTCCTGCACCTAGTTCAGTTCAGCAGGCTGGGCCTAGTACACCTCAGACTCCGCCCCAAACTGCTGCAACTGCTGCAACGTCTGTTCAACTTGTTACACCTATTTCTGGAGTGTCTGTAGCCCCGAGTTCGGCTATCCCTGTATCCGGGCAAATCCCTCAAGTCTCTGTACCTCAGTCAGGGCCTACAGCTCAGACTACAGTTCAGATGCCTGCAGGACAATCCGGTACAAGTACAGTTGTTACGAGTCAACCTCGGTTTACTTATCAACCATACCAAGGACAGCCGCAATACGGTCCCTATGTTCAGAATCCGAGCTATCAGCCATACCCTGGTTATACTTATCAACAACCTCAGTATGGTCCGATTCATCCTGGTTATCCGGGAGGTTATACAATACCCAATGCTAATCCAATTCCTAGTTATCCTGGGTATCCGCCTCCTGGATCTGCTTTGACTTCTCAAGGTTTTCGTGACCCTAACCGTCAGTTACCGTTCATCGCAACTTTGGATTTACCAGATTTGACGCGCCTTACTAATGATCCTATTTTCTATTATCAGAACTGGCCGTCAATGCCTCATAAGTTGCCCAGTGACATACAAAAATTTGAAGGTAAGTCAGGAGAGGATCCATCAAATCATGTGATGACTTATCACCTTTGGTGTGCATCTAATTCTATTATTGATGATTCGATTCGCTTACGTCTTTTCCAAAGGACACTCATAGGTCTTGCAGACAAATGGTACATTGAGTTGCCACGAGGCTCGTTTCATAATTTCAGTCAGTTAGCAACGTCTTTCTTAACTCATTTCCAGTTGCCTGTCAGATACGACAATGGCACAGAATTATTAACTTCACTAAAACAATCTACGTCCACGTATATTTCTGATCATATTCATGAGTGGCGACGTAGACGACGATTGGTGAAGGTTTATATTCCAAATCAAATTTTGGCAGAGTGGTTTGTAAAATCATTACTGCCTAAGATCACTGAAGATGTAGCTAAGGCTGGTGTTGTTACTGAAGAGCAAGTAATTTCTCAGGCTCAGTACCTAGACCTCGTTTATACGCAGTCAGGTACTTTACATGAAAAAATTCCAAATTTACCCAAACAAGGTCAAATTGCTGCTCCTCCTTCAGGGTCTCATGCCGCTGACGGTATGATTGGTACAGTTAGTTCCAAAAGTAAGAAGAAATCTTCAAATAATTCTTCTCCAATCATAACTTTACCTGATTCCCCGAAGGGAGAATCCTCTCAAGAAGTTTCTGCCGATATTCATGTCGTTGAAACATCTACGGCAAAATCAAAAACCGGTGGTAAAAAGAAAGGGAGGAATAAAAACAAGAAAAATTCGAAAGAGAAATCAGATAGAGAAGAATCCAATGATGAGAAACGTAAACCTCTTTATCCTTGCTTCATTTGTGAACAAGATCACTTCACAAAAGAATGCCCATATCGAGAAGAGGTTACGAAACTCATTAAAGGATCGCAACAACCTGCTGTCTTGAAGGATCCTTTTCCAGTTCAAGATAGTAAGATGATTGGTTCTTCCTCGACCATTTTAGAAGAGCCTATTATGATGATGTCTCATATAAGGGTTGCGACGCGATCGCAAGATTACGGTTCTAAGAATCCCGTTGATGGCAAAGAAGGAGAGTCTTCCAATGCCAACGCATCAAATACAACTCCTCCTGTTTCCGGTCCGTTACAGATCGAGAAACAAAATCCAGACTTGATAATCAAGCCGCCTGCTAAAGGTGTTCTTCGTAAATCGGCTTTCAATCCACATGCGAGAGCTGCTCAGAATTACAACATTGTTGAAGATTTAGCTATTTCTCCTTCAGCAATGTCGGCTTTGGAAGTGCTGCAGTCGTGTCCAGCACAGCGTAAATTGTTATTGTCTGCCATAGGAGCTGTTGATGTTAATGATTCTAACCTCATAATCTTCGATTTAGAAACTAGTACACCACGTCTTCCTCATCAAATGGCTTTCCAGATTCCAGTGTTAGTCAAAAACAGACCTATTTTTCGGACTGTGATTGATGAGGGAGCTTCAACGTGTATTATGTCGCTTCGGTGTTGGAAATCTCTTGGTTCTCCTACACTTAACCAATCTCCGACGATTCTAAAAGCTTTTGATGGTCGAGGTTTTCAACCTTATGGTATTTTGCAGGATTTACCCATAGGGGTTGAAGGGAAAATTGTTAATCTAGATGTGGAGGTGGTTGATGCCCCTCTAAATTACAACCTTCTACTGGGTCGTAGTTGGTCTTATGCTATGACTGTTGTTGTCTCTTCGGTCTTTTGACTTATAAAATTTCCATATCAAGGAAGGATCGTGACAATAGATCAGTTAACTTATTTTTCGTCAGACCCAGCCTCTACAGAAACAATCCAGCATGTTGGTAAAACGACTATCTCTTATAAGGATGTTGGAGTAGGTTTGATTAAAGATTCTGGTTTACTAGGAACTTTTTCCTTTCCTCCTCCTAACGTATCGTCTTCTACTGCAACTATTCATATGATTTCGTCAGACACACTTTTGACTGATGACCCTTGGATACTACCTTCGGAATCCGAGATTGACTCATTTGATGGCGTGATGCCTTTGAGTCCATTTGAAATTGCGTACCAGACTGTACAGTCTTTTTCCAACACCTTTTCAACCGAAATTGATCCAATGAATGGGATCCAAGAGGAATCACTTTCTATTTCTAGTTCAGACGCAACGACATTTCCTGAAATTGTTCATACGGATGAGCAAATTCGTGAGTTTTTGTCTGTTGATGATTTACCATGGGAAGATCTCCATCATAGGTCTTCATTCTTACCTGAATTAGATCATTTTGAAAATGATTTCGCTTCAATCTTTACTGCTGAATATGCCAAGGAACCTCAGAATCCATTGAAAAATCCTGATTCTGAATTAAATTTAGAAAATATATCTAGAACGGTTCCAATTGACATTTCAGTAAAGCCAGGAATAATTGAAAACATTCATATAGGTGCTTGTTGTTCAGACGAAGAAATTCGGACTTATAAAGCCCTATTTCAAGAATTCCGTGACGTGTTTGCCTGGTCTTACGAAGAAATGCCAGGAATTGATCCATCGATCGTAGTACATGAAATTAAGACTTACCCGGATGCTAAACCTGTTCGTCAACGATTACGTCAAATACATCCTAGAAAGGCTGCTGCTATAAAATCTGAAGTTGAAAAATTACTTCGAGCAGGATTCATTTATCCAATTCCTTTAACGGATTGGGTATCGAATATTGTTCCTGTGACTAAAAAACAAGGAACAATAAGAGTATGTATCGATTATAGGGATATTAATCGAGCGTGTCCAAAGGAAAATTATCCAACTCCCTATATCGATCAAATAATCGACGATTGTGCTGGAAGTGAACTATTCTCCTTTATGGATGGTTTTTCCGGCTACAATCAAATAAACATACTCCGTGCAGATCAACCTAAAACAGCTTTCATTTGTCCATGGGGAACATTTGCCTATTGTAAACTACCTTTTGGACTTAAGAATGCTGGAGCAACTTTTCAACGGGCCATGTCTTATGCGTTTCATGACATTAAACACATTGTTCAACCATATCTTGATGATTTACCTGCTCATTCATTACGTAGGGCCGATCATCCCACTCATTTACGAGCAATTTTTATGAGATGTCGGCATTATCGGATAAGGTTGAATCCGCATAAATGTGTTCTCTGCGTAGAATCGGGTCGTTTACTGGGATTTTTTGTCTCAAAATCAGGCATTCGTGTTGATTCTTCGAAGGTCGAAGCTATTGTTAAATTACCTCCTCCTTCGACATTGCGCCAACTCCAGAGTTTGCAGGGGAAAGCAAACTTTTTACGTAGATTTATTCAGAACTATGCCGAGGTTGCAAAGGGTTTCACCCGGTTGTTGAAACAAGACATTCCGTTCTTTTGGGACGAGGTCGCTGATCGATCTTTTGATGCACTTAAACACGCGTTGACCCATGCACCGTTATTGCATCCTCCCAACTACAACTAGGATTACATTCTATATCTCGCTGCTTCTCATTCCACTATTGGGATGGTACTAGTTCAGGAAGATGAATCTTACAACGAACATGTGATTTATTATCTTAGTCGAAATTTGAATCCGACTGAAATCAAATATACACATGTGGATAAATTGGCCTTGGCAGCTGTTCAAGCTGTCCAACGTTTTCGACATTACATATTGTTACGTAAAACCACAGTAATTTCTGATTGCAACCCTATGATGTATATTTTGACCAGACAATTGCTAGGGGGCAAGTATTCTAAATGGATAGTTATCCTACAAGAATTTGACTTGGAATTTAAAAAATCCAAGGCAAAGAAATCTTTGGTTTTTGCGGAACTAATGTGTGATTTTCCCTCTACTGATATTGAAACAGTGGCAGAAGAGTCCATTGTGGACGAATCTTTGTTTCTTATCAGTACGCATGATCCATGGTATGGGGATATTATTGTATATCTCCAAACCCAATCTTTTCGGCCTGAAATTTCACGAACTCAACGACGAAAAATACGCTTCCAAACCCAACAATATAACATCCTTGGTGATACTCTTTATCGACGAGGAGCGGATTCTGTTTTCCAACGTTGTTTAACTCATGAAGAAGCTGAAAAGGTACTCAATGACTGTCATTCTGGAGCATGTGGCGGTCATATGTCTGGGTATGCCACTGCCCAAAAGATATTGCGTGCAGGTTATTTCTGGCCAACATTATTTAAAGATTGCATTTATGCGGTTCGGAAATGCCACAACTGTCAAATTTTTTATAGAAAAATGCGCGCGCCACCCGCTCCTCTTCACCCTATAATTGCTGTTGGTCCATTTGCAAAATGGGGTATCGATTTTATCACATGTAACCCTCACTCGGCCGAGGGGCATGCCTATATTATTCTCGCTGTAGATTATTTTACGAAATGGGCCGAGGCGATGCCTACATATTCAGCTGACGGCAAGACTGCTGCAACATTCGTGTTCAATCACATAATTGCTAGGTTTGGTGTTCCTCAAGCTATTATTATAGATCATGGAAGTCATTTTCGGAACATCATGATGACTGAATTAACAGAACAACTTGGCCAACGCCACGATAATTCCACTCCGTACTATCCACAAGCAAATGGTCTGGTTGAAGCTATTAATAAAGTTTTAGTCACCATGATTAAACGAATCATTGGTATTCACAAGACGAATTGGCATTCCATGTTATTTTCAGCGCTTTGGGCATATCGAACCTCAGTCAAAACATCAACGGGTTTCACTCCTTTTCAACTAGTTTACGGTTTAGAAGCTATGCTACCAATTGAATGCGAAATACCGTCATTAAAATTAGCCATAGAATTACTTCCAGCTACGTCTGAAGAGGAAAAACGTTTCTTGTACTTGGCCCAATTAGATGAGAATCGGCGAAGTGCTGCAATAGCAAACGAGGCTCATGTTAAAAGGATAAAAGCTCGGTATGATAGAAATGTGACCCCTCGAAATTTTTCAGAAGGAGACCTAGTTTTACTTTATGATCAAGCTAACGACAAGCTAGGAGCTGGAAAATTCGTGCCTATGTGGCATGGTCCTTACATTGTGAAACGAAAGTTAGCAAAAGGGGCCTATGAGTTAGTAGATTTTGATGGTGTCCCTTTAGATAAACCCCGAAATGGGCTTTATCTAAAGAGATATTACGCTTAAACAAGGTGTGGAGATTTTTTGTTAGTTTTAGATTTCTTTACTGTTGGTGTGTTTTAGATTAAAAAGTGTGCCTAGTTTAGAAGTGTGTTTTTCACTATGACTGCTTATCTGAGTTTTACTCTTGACATTGCAGATGTCGACGTCTCTTCAAACCTACATTGGTTTTGCTGATGGTGCTTGTCGTAGTACACGGAACATTTCTTCCGCAGCTTGGGTTATCTATTCACCCTCTGACGAGTTAGTATCCATGCATGGGGTAAGCCTTGGTCGAACAACAAATAACATTGCCGAGTATAGTGCAGTGATTGAGTTATTATCTGAGTCCATATCATTTGGAATTCGGAGTTTGATTGTAAGGTTGGATTCTGAACTTGTTGTATTACAGCTTAACAGGGTCTATACCATTAGAAATCCGGTGTTATTACGGTTATTTTTGAGAGTTCGTCTCTTGGAACGTGAGTTTGATTACATTGAATATCAGCATATTCCAAGACGTTTAAATACATTAGCAGATTCAATTGCTTCTAGTATGATAAATAGACATTTGCAATAATTAAAAGCAGTAAAACAAAAAACATTCATTCATGTACACAGATAGCCGTCAAAAATAGTGATATATATCATAGGAGTGTGTTCAAAAAATATACATCGTCTTCGATCATAGGTTGGAAACACCTTATGATCGGCAAAAATGGTAACACAAAAGTACAAAAATGAGTCTACATGAACATCTCATCACTGATGATGATCTCGATAGGAAACAACTGCTCGAGCCACCCTGCATAGGAACCTCCTGAAAGGTCCTGGGACTCCAATCACATATCTTTGAAGCCTGAGGGGAATATCATCTATACTCGTCTCTGGTATATCTAGAGTCAAGTGCTCTAGATGATGTTCCAAATAAGTCAAAATTTCTACTGATTGGCCTGCTGGGGCTGGTGCGGGCGCAACTGGTTGCCTCCTCTCGAAAGGTTGGAGATGAGCTGGACGTTGCGGACCCACATCTGTATTTGAAAAACTTTTGGTTATTAATTTTCTAAGACGATAAAAAATTAAAAAATTTAGAACTTAGCAAAACGTTGAAAAATGTTTTACCTGAATCGTCCCACTGTTCCCCTGCAGGGAGAGACATCTCTCTATCTCCGCGGAAATCTATCCCTGCATATGGAAAATCCTCTATCGTAAAAATTTGGCGATCCAGCCAATGAAAATATGAAGCAGGGAATCGTACAATCTCAGTACCCTCGATAGCATGACGAGCCATCAGCGCGGACCAGCGAACCATTCTTGGTTCTCGAAGTCGACCGGCATCAACTGAAATACTCTGTGGAGCTAACTGAGGGACCCTCTCCAAAGCAAAAGAAACGACAATGGAACCATATCCAAAGTTTTTTAGTTTCCCGGTTTTTGCTCTGGTAAGTTGGCCTTTTATATTTGCCAACCCAGCTTCGCACCAGTTGAAGATGGTGCCACGAAAACAGTCCACAGCAATGCGCATTTGGGAACCAGTAGCTACATGAAGCGCGGCGCTCCCACATAGTTTGGTAACAGTGAATGCTATAACTTTCAGTTCAGGACGGATGATATGTTTTATGTCAATCCGTTTGTCCCGAGGATCTGCTTGATCATCGCAAAATTCGAGTTGAAGACTAGCGACAGTCTGGCCACCTGGCCTAGTCCCAAACAAAAATACATGTTCGCCCCTCTTGGACAAACCAGTCAAAAAGTATATATCCTCCAGCTCAATTTCGAGCCGGTGGCCACCAATGAAGAAACACTGGTCCTCCACATGCCATCTGTCTACCAACCATGTTAAGAGTTCCACTTGTGCCCTCATGCCAGAGATGGCCCAGAATTTGTATAAGCAGCACGCTTTTAATGCCCTTTGTGTGGGCAAATGGAGTATTGCAGCTTCATCCACATCCTCATGTTTCCTTTCTTTCCAAATAAGCATCTTGTTTATCCTGCAACACAAAATAAGGCATATTAGCATGATTTCATTTGAAAACTTTTGGCAGAAATTTGAGAAAACTGTGCTTGAATTTTAACCGCGCGGGTACCGCACCCACTCTTTGTAAACAGAGCGTAGCTCCGCATGCAAGGTGTGTGCCGGGTGCGGCACCCCCGATTTTTTCCAGTTCAGAAAAAATCGGGGTCCGCAGGCAACCTGTGTCCCGCCTGCGGACCCCGCGGGCGCATTTTTTGACCTATTTTTGCCCTAAAAAATCAAACTAAAGCCTAAAAACGAATTTTAAACGGATGAAAAACAAGATAAGGAGGTTGTGGATTACCTGGGGCTGACGATTTTCGATTCCAACGGTTGAATTTTCCAGAATCTTCACGAGAACTTTTTATCCAAAAGCTTTTTACTTTTCACTCTGCAACTGAACGGTAAAAATGAAATAGAAAAAGTCCTTTTTATAAGTTTTTTCGAATGAATGAATTGTAAATTTATTTATTTTTCACTTTAAAAGGGATATTTTTGAAAGCATTTTTATTTATCTTAAACAGGTATGTGTAATGTTTTGAGTTTTTGTGCAGAAACAGGATTTTTCAGGTGAAATGATCATTTTTCAACAAAGAGCATACTTTTATCACTTTTCGGACTCTTTCAAAAATTTTACGAAAAAGCGAAACCTTGGAGTCCTCTTTAAGCCCTTTTCAGACTCTCTAAATATGAAAATATTGCCGAGTACTTGACTATTCGAACTCGTTAAAGTAAATGAATAATCGTCCTTTCGGTATAAGTTTACCCCTTTTACGGACTGAAATGGACTATTTACGAAAAAGGTATACGTTGACTAAATACGGTCAATAGAGTTCTCTCCCGCATTATTTTATCCTTTTTCGGGCTCAAGAGACTAAATTTACGAAAAAGAACACCCATGGAGTTTTCTTAAGTTTTTCTTCTGACTCCCTAAAACTGAAAAACACCGAGTTTCTCCTATACTGGACTCGTTAAAACTTAACAGTAAATGACCTATTTAATTTTCAACAGGAACGAACCACTCCTTCTTAGGGTTCGAATTTTAAACTAAGTTGGACTCACCCGAAGGGTGAGCTTATAACCAAGCAAATGTTATCCTCCTCAAGCTTGTCAAAAATAAAGAGGTACTTGCCAGAAATGGTGGGGGAAAAGAGAGAAAATGAGCATGTTTGTTATATTTTAAAATTGTCCGAAAACTCAGTCGACCACTCTTGGACACGACACTTATATTCACCTGGGTTGGGAAATCCTTTGCTTAACAGTTAATCAAACCACATTGAAAATTTTCAGCCGGTTTCTGGGTATTAGCTTTGAGTCAATTGTCACCAAGCCATCTGCAGTGTCGTTATGTGTCCAAGAGAACAGTTCAAACAAAACCATTCATCTGCAAAATATCTATCATCCATCATTGACCATCCCTGAGTCAGTCCTTGCCAACATATTTTCAAAACTTGATCTATGATTTCGTGTTGTGGGCTTGCCTACAACAGATCGCTTTCTATCGACATCAGCACATTATCTAGGAAGTTGATCCAGAAATCGTCAGTACCTTGAAATCTGCATGCCTCAATGGCAGGTTTCTCGCTTTCGACGACGGGTTACATTAATGACCTTCGATCGAATGACTCCGTGACATGTTCGACTTCAGCTCATTCATTCACATTTCATGGACTGTACTGAGTACTTTGAGAGCCATTGACATTACTGGTGGTTTCTCTCACACTTGTTAGCAGTTCACATCATTGACTGGTAATCAAGTGGTTTCTACCATGTTCGACTTCAATACATTCATTCACATGGATAGAATCGTACTGGTTCGAGATACGGAAATCAAGACCCTGGATCTAGTTTCCACCATCCAGGCTACGAGGAATTTTGTTGTCATCTATACAGTAGACTTTTGATAAACAGATGGCTGCGTCCATACTGTGTCTACATATATTTGTACTATGATGTATTCAAAATCATTCCTGTATCAGAACGATTTCAGTTAGTTTATAGTTAGATTTTATCTGAGTATGGGAATGCCTACCTCAGTGATGACATATACATGTATATATTTTGCATTGAATGTTTTTACAGGTACCGACTGGGGTGTCCACAGGATGATCTTTGAAATGATAAAGTACTGCACTCTTCATATATGACAGACTATAGCTTCATCTATTACAGAGGTATGCTTTTGATGACTATTTCAGTGGCTTTTTAATAGAATTTGTGAACCTTTTTGTATCATGAATTTGGAAAGTAATAAGGAACCATAACAAAACATGTGAGAATTGATATGCAAGACTTAGCCACTGATAATGGTTATTTTCTGTACAGGAAAAGGAGAAAACGAGGAATTTCCGTTCCAAAGGAAAGGACAAAGTCGAGATAACTGCTGTCCCTCTGAACGAGAACCGAATGCAAACAAGGCTAAATAGATTACAGCAAATCGGCTCGGAAAAGAAGGAGAAGACACCAGCTCGGCGCCAAAGAAAGGAAAGGATGAAGAATTAACAGTTTGGCGAATCCCTCAGGATCTTCGATCCTGAGGGATCGCTGCTTTATTTATCATGTTACTTGGACATCTCCGCCATCACCTTTATATAAAGGGACAACACTGTTAGCTTGATAGATAGGATACGCTTTTATGTAATTTTCTGTAAAACATCAACTTTGATTATTGAGTCTCGTTGAGAACTGGTTCAATGTATTTTTGACCGATGCATTAATAAAAGCTTGGTGATTATTTCATCTCTGCGTCTGGATTAACTTAAAGCGGTGTATCCTTGGAGGCTAAGGGCCCGGCCCCGAAGGACACTTGCTTCTGTACCATTACGACTTGACTTTTGTGTGGTTTGTTTATCATTGTTATTTGGTAATTTGATATGCTTTATAAGTTCATATTACATGCTTTGTTAAAGATTGAATCATTGAGGTTTTTTACAGATAGAATCGTGTGTTGACTCCGCATCAAGTTATTAATCCTTTCAAGAGTTAATTGCATGTTCTTACTGTTTTGTTACAGAGCTGTTATACTAAACGTTCGTGTTGTGCGCGTTTCTGATTTATCAGTACTGTTCCATAATTCATTAATAGTTATTGCTGTTCCATTAGTGTGATTTGTGTGAATTGCTTTTAGAGTGAAAGAATGTTATTTGATTGCAAAGAATGCATTTGAGTTAATAGATTAAGTTTGGTTACAACCTGCGGGACTTAGTTATTCAATTGCTGTTCCATTTTAGACTTGCTGTTCTATTTCAGAATTGTTGTTCAATCCTTTATTTGCTTTGCTATTCCAT